>JARQOC010000003.1:396339967-396469285 GCA_033576535.1 Allobates femoralis | reverse complement strand
GACAGAAAGAAAAGGAGATTGTTAAAGGTGACGTTGGGCACCAAGTGAACTTTTCTAGCCTGACATTCTAGAAACAAGGTTCAATGGAAAAGCCAGCCTCTAATAGAATTACTCATTAATTTGACAACATAAAGGTTATGTCTCTTGAACATTTTTAGCAGAGGTAATATTTTCCCTTTGCATTTTTCAGAAAGAAGTCTTATGGCCACTTTACACACACCAACTTATCTGTCCAACTTCTGAACAACTTACTGGTTGCAGTGAAATCATGGACACATTGTTCCATTTGTACACAGCCACAAAATGGAACAATGTGTCCATGATTTCACTGCAACCAGTAAGTTGTTCAGAAGTTGGACAGATAAGTTGGTGTGTGTAAAGTGGCCCTTATAAAGGAAACTGGTTGAGGCAACAGGGCTCACTCATCTATTAATTACCATTACTACTTATAAAAAATTTAGGCGAAACAGAGTGCTGTGGTGGTAAAATTAATCGGTGCTTTTATTAAGGCTTACCCGTATTACTTTTGTTTTCAACCAAATTTTAATCCAATATAACAATTTCCATTTCAAAGAACTTCATCAAAATATTCCATTTTTACATATCACCATCCATATTGACACATATCGTCACTGAAACATATTTAAAGTTAACTGATCCCCCCAGCAAAGCTGGGCGACCTTGCCTCTAATAAAGCACCAATTTATTAAGAACAATAACAGTGTAACATTGGGGCGGGCGGGTATCTTGACAACAGCTGATGAGGCACTGTCTAACCTGGTCACAGGTCCCCCTTGTATTCGCCAGCCATATGGCTGCTGACCAATCACAGTTCTTTAAATTTGGCGGGCAAATTCAGCCCAATTAAAACATTCAGAAGGCCACAGTATGTTAACCCCCTCTTGTGCTATCTAGATTGTGCAGCCCGTTGCCTCAAGATGGACCCCACTTAATTACTGGTTGCCATTTCATGAGGCAACAGGGCTCACTCACCTATTAATTACCATTATTACTTATAAAAAATTTAGGCGAAACAGAGTGCTGTGGTGGTAAAATTAATCGGTGCTTTTATTAAGGCTTACCCATATTACTTTTGTTTTCAACCAAATTTTAATCCAATATAACAATTTCCATTTCAAAGAACTTCATCAAAATATTCAATTTTTACATATCACAATCCATATTGACACATATCGTCACTGAAACATTTTTAAAGTTAACTGATCCCCCAGCAAAGCTAGGCGACCCAACCGGACGGTGACGTTGGGCACCGGCCCCCCCCAACCAATCCTCCACAACACTCTGGGCCCCGACATTGAAAATGTCGAGGCCTACCTCGGACAAATAAATGGAATCTCGTCTGTATAAACCATCAATGAAGCCTTCTAATTCCCTGTGACGATAGGAGAAGCCCCCTAAGGAAGGCAAACATTTTTCAATTTCTTTGTTTATTTTTTGCGAATATTTTCCAAAAACATGCACCCATTAATTTTCCAAGCTAACCTTGGGGTTATTTCTGAAAAAACAATCGTTAGTCCTTGAACCTGGTGATGCAACCATGATAGGTCAGATTTTAAATGCCAAATTAGGTCATAAGATGAGGATTTTCCCAAATCGTTCCCCGCGGCGTGGCATATCAATAAGTCAGGCCGCGGGAAGCGATCCAGGAGCTCTAGTATAACTAAATTAAAATTGTGCCATCTGAGGCCCTGCACAGCATGCCAAAATATTTGGACCTCATGTTTTTGAAAAGTGAGATTCTCTGAATAATTCCTCATCCTCGCTCTCTTGTGAGCCCAGAAGACGAAGGAATGGCCAACAATCCACACTATTTTTGGCCCTAGAAACAGAACAACATTAAGTTACTGACCATTCGGGTTGTGGCGAATGTAACCCTTAAAAGCCGCTGATCTCCAACGTCCAATGCACTTAATGTAAGACTCCTGAATTCCTTGCTGTACAGCTAAAGTAGCTGCCCCAATCCTACATGAATGGGACGTCAGCTTTAAATGTTCCATTTGGATTTTATCGAGGCATTTGCGAAGTACAGATCTAAACTGAAAAACTGTCATTGGAGTGTCATCTGCATGAACAAACAGCAGTCCAGGCCCAGGTCTGCAAGTCTTTAACCATAATGCCATTGCTAATACAGGGCAAAGGTTTCTTTGGAACGAAGCCTGTAATGAAATTACCTGGCCTTTGCCCATTTGGTCTGTCTTGGACCTCCTAAGAAAGATGACCAAGAGGGACTGAGACAGTGAAATATCACTTAGTTGGAGACCAGAGGGCCTATGCTTGTTTGAGGACACTACTTCGCTAATTCTCATAGCTGAAAAGAACAGTGTTATAAACACAGCCAGAAACATAGTAGCCTTGTACTTGTTGAGGCACACTGAGTCTGAGACGGTGCAAAGTTGGTCTAATGTTTCGAGGGATATTGGAAGCCTGTCGTCCCTTTTGTGAAATGATTTCTTGTAGCCTTTAAGGAACTGCTTTACTACAAATAAATCTCCAATTGGGCGTAGCCCGTATAATTTAAGGAAAAATGACACCCTTGCAAGCACTTTTGTGACAGAAGAGTATGAAAGCCCCTTTCTTGCTAAGGTTTCCACAAATGGGAGGGCAGCTTCAAGTGAACCTGCCCGAGGGCATAGGTGAAAACCGTTACATATTTGTACCCATGACGCGGAATACGCTGTCCATGTCCGTGGTGCAAGAGACTGCCGTATGTAACGCTGGATTTCAGTCAAAACAAGTCCCATATTTCCTTCGGAACTTCTATTCCCATCTGGGATGCTGTTGGCTGACTCGCTTGAAACTGAAGGATGTCATTGTGAGAGAGAAAATAACATGGTAACATGGATTCCTCTGGGATGACTATGGCTTTTACCCATAAATTGTGGCGTAATAACATTATCACTAAATTCCTCAGGCACAGTGACGTCAAGGAGCATTTGGAGGAAAGTGAGTTAATCGTAAATGCTGAACCCGGGTTATTTACTGGAAATGATATGCGACGATCACAAAAAACGTCGCCCCATATAGAAAAAATAACCATTAGAGCGAATGTATCGCGAAGTGAAGGGGACCTAGCGAACTGTTCTTGACATTTAGGAGGCCACTTTGCTGAGAGCCATTGGTCTTGGAATGTTATGCCCAACCCTTCTATTGAGGAATAAAAGTACAAACCTAACGACGTTGAAGAAGCGAACTCCTTTTGCCAGCAGGAAGACCCATTGAATTGGGACAAGAACGTCGCCCAAATTTCCAAATCTGCTCGAAGACATTGTGGAATTTTTATGAGTGAAGGCTCTGTAATGCCCGACATGCTTGCGTATAGTCGCCTAAGAAACGGGCGGCCTGAGGGAATGATCCTGAGTGCAAAATTAAGGGAACCAGCTAAAGACTGAAAGTCATGTAATGAGGCCTCGAATGAGTTTAAAAATTTGGAAATCAAATTTTGTAACTTTCGGATTTTTTCAGCCGGTAGGCGGCATTCCATCTTTTCCGAATCAATTGTTATGCCTAAAAATTCTATTGTTGTGGACAGGTGAGTTGTCTTATCGGCCGCGATTGGTATCCCGAAATATTCCATCAAATTCAAAAATTATTTGAGAAGATCGTCGCAAATTTGTGATTCCGTTTGGCCAATGAATAGGAAGTCATCGAGATAGTGGGATACCGCCCCTCCTGAAAAGTTATTTTGGACACACCATTGAAGGAACGTGGAAAAAACACTCAAAATAATTGCATGATAGAGAGAAACCCATTGGGAGGCATTTATCGAAGTAAAATTCATCTTCAAAACAAAAACCCAATGAGTTAAACATGTTGGGGTGGACCGGGAGGAGGCGGAAAGCAGACTGTCCGATTTTGCCAATAAGGAATTTCGTCCAAATGCTCGAACTAGATCCATTGCTTCATTAGTATGAAACAGATGCTAATCTTGGATCTACTTCATCGTTCAAGGATGAGCCCACCGGATAAGACAGGTGATGAATCATCCTGTACGATCCTGGTTCTTTTTTACGTACTACTCCTAGCGGTGAAATACGAAAATTTTTGAAAGGGGGAGAAGGAAAAGGAACCATGCATCTGCCCGCTTCTAGCTCTTTATTAATTTTTCCGCGAACTATGTTAGGAAAACGCTTTACCGATATGAGGTTACTTACAACAAGGCATCCTGAACCAAAAAATGGGGAAAAGAAAAAAACGTCTCTAAAGCCAGTTTCAATCATTTAAGCCCCAGCTCGATCAGGATACTGTTTTAGCCACAGAAGAAGCCTTTGTAGCTTCACCAGGCTCAGGGCTTTTGCGAAAGGGGTCTTTCACTGATTGTTTTTTTAAACACTTCGATGCTGAATGATTACCACCGCACGCGAGCATTCATGCCGGTATCTGCAGTTCTGCAACCACCGGCACGAAGAATCGTTGTATGTAAAGCAGAAACCCTTCCGCTGAGCCTGATTGGGAGTCTGTTTTACAGATGCCTGTCTCTGTGGCACCATCATCTGGAGCCACAGACCAACGTCTTTGACCCCCCATTTCAAGGAAGGGTGCACTGCCAGCTTCTGACGAAAGGCTTCGTCATATGCCAGCCATGTAACGCCCCCAAAGTTCCGGTATGCTTCCAGCACGATATCAATGTGTTGTAGCAAACCAGTGCCGAAATTGTGGTGTTTTTCTGACAATACCGAAGCATATATCAAAAAACATTGGAGCCAGTTGTTAAAAGACCGGTATATTTTCTTTTGTCTGTCAAATTTGGACAGTTCACGAGATGGCAATAGGGCGAAAACATCTATGTATTCCCCTCCCCAAATCCTCTCCTTAATTGCTATAGATAAATGGAACCCCAGTGGAGACATCTCGCAAGGTAGGGCCTCCTTGAAGCAAGATTCTGTGGCACCCCATGGGTTAATGTGCCACAATAACACCACATGGGTTCTCTCCCCACTACACACTGACAAACACTAGCACCTCTGGGCCAAGAGGGGGAGCACAACCTGCTTCCTTATATACTCTTGCCCATGAGGGAGAGCTCAGTTCAGCTCGGAGCAGGGCTGTGAAGAGCACACAGAGAGCAGAGTTAGCTCAGTGCAGACCTAGTGAGGGTCAGAGGAACAGGAGAACGACAGACTGAGGAAAACGTCTGGGAGCTGGAGTGATACCTTCACTTGCCCCAGAAGAACGCACAGAAACGGACACCGGATCCGGTACTGTGTCTGGCACCCACAGCACAGTGAAACCCGGAACAGTGGGATCTCTAGATGCCCCTAGTACCAGAGCGAAGCAACACGGAGGGGTCAGCACAGCACAGAGGACTCAAGTTGCCTAACCAAGTGGTACCAGCAGAACACAGAGAGAGAGACGTGAGAAGTCCCAGCAGCTCAGCTCATAGCAGCAGCCAGGACACACACACAGTGCAGCATAAGGACGCTGACGACCCCGGACAGGGTGGGAAGAGAGCTCAGCCCCATTACAGACTCCGTGGACTATAATCTGCAATAACATCAGCAGTAAAGCTTTGGAAAACAGCAAAACTGTGAGTCTGTGTATTGATTGCGACCTTTGCTCCAGATTCAGCACAGAGAGCTTCCCTCCTGCTACAAGCCTGTCAGCTCTGCATCACCAGGAGAGAAGGAGAAGTGCACCAGTGTCTACCAAACGTGAGTGTGTGTCCTTTAACCCCGTCTCCACCATCTATAACCCCAATAGACTTTAACCCTTACTGCCCCGGGGGATACAGTTCTTCCCACTGGATCTATACCATCTCCGCTGCCACTCCATCACCCCCGGAGGTTCTGCAGCCGCACCAAGTGGGTGGCGTCACCCGTGACAAATCCCCTTGTAAATAATTTCCCCATCTTATTGTGCGGGCTCAGGGACACGGTCCGGACCAAGCCACCCGTGACTTCCCCGGCACCGACCGGTCCGGCACCGAGTACCCCCGTCCCGTGGGGGCTCCACAACCTGGCGTCCCGAACAGGATCTACCCGGTCCAAAAGAACTGGACCCTGTGCGCCATCTGAACTGTATATTTGAGAATCCGCCATTTTGGAGCGCGCGGCGCGCGGGAAAAGAAAGGGGGCGGTACCCTGCATTGGTGCGAACCCAGCCTCTTCCCTTGGTGCTGACGACATCCGGCGGGGAAGAAGATCCCTGTTGCACCCCGGAACCTCCCATAGACATCCGGACGGAAGCGGAAGACGGAGGGCGCATATTAACTAAGGGGGCCCAAGATGTCGCAGCCCGGTGCGCAAGGCGGCGACGGAGCAGCCGGTGGAGCTGCAGCGCCGGACCCAGTGATAGTACCCGGCGGTGCAGCGGCGCAAGGAACAGCATCCATAATGCCATTCCTGATGCCGTATACTCCATGGGCAATATGGCTGCCCCAATACTCCGGTGAGCCTAATACTTTAACTGACTTTATGCAAAAGATTAAAGAGTATTATGTGATGTATCCCCTCACTGAAGCCCAGCGTGTAGGAATGATAATGGGACAGTTAACGGGCAATGCACGGCGTGAAGTTGCGTCCTGGCTGGATACGGATAAGGACACTGTAGAGCATCTAGTAGCCAGACTGAAAGCAACGTTTGAATCTGCTGTTGATACCCGGGCTAAGATGAGGTTCTTTGCATGCCACCAGAAACCTAAACAGAGTGCTAGAGACTTTGCCTTAACCCTGCAGGAAGCACTCAAAGCCCTTAAGCTGGCAGAACCTGCTTTAGCCCCGGGGGCTGATAAAATGCTATTTGACCAATTCATAGAGGGCCTCCATTCCGCTTCCCATCGAGGACAGTTAAGCATGATACTGCTGCAGAACCCTGACATGACATTTACTGAGTTGAAAGATAGAGCTATCCGTTTGCAGCAGCTGGAAGAGCCACGAGAATTAACACCTGTGCTCGACACTGCAGCAGCACCTCAGCAGCCGGCAGCGCCAGCGACATCTGCCATGTCAGCGACTGCTGCTGAGGCTGGGGAATATATCTCAAATGCAGCCCTCAACCAAAAGCTAGATGCCCTGACAGACACTGTGATCTCCATGGCCAAGGTCATCAAGGAACTGCGAGAGTCAAAACCTGCACCCAAGATCGAGTTGGTGACCAGCAGAGAGGATGTTCCGTGGATGAGGCCCAGAAGATACCCAGCAGCAAGAGGACGACCCAGTGATCGCTACCAACCAGATGGACAGCCCATTTGCCGCCGTTGCCAGAAATCAGGCCATCTTGCTCATGAGTGTCCTTTAAACGACGATTCCCTGGGCAGGCGGGCCGCTCCCCAGGAATGAACACTCAAGGCCCCTCAGCCTGGTATGACAAATTCGTGGGAGGAAAGCCGGTGATCCCTATTGTGTTGGATGGCATCCCCTTTAGTGCCCTGCTCGATACCGGATCCCAAATAACATCCATCCCACATGTTCTATATAAAAGGTACTGGGCTGATTCAGACATTACTAATTCGCCAAATGACTTTAACTTTGAGGTATGGGCTAGTAATGGACAGGTAATACCAAAAGTTGGATTTAGAGAGATGAATATTCAGGTTGGGAAGGTAGAATTGCAGAACCAGGGTATTATAATCATAGATGTTAACTGGCGAGACCGTGAACCTGTGATGCTGGTAGGAATGAATGTAATTGAGAAATGTTTTTCCGAAGTGTTAAGTGTTTTGCAGCAAATCGCCGAGACTGCCGGAACTGGACAACAGAGGCTTCTGCACAAGGAGATCAAAGCCCTGATGTTGAAGCAGCAGGTAGAAATCTCCGGAGGTGAGATCGGCAGTGTACGAGTAAGTGACTCAATACCCATTGTAATTCCTCCCAAAACCGAAATGTTGGTATGGTGTAGAGCCGCATTAAAGGGCAAGACTATCAGGCCCTGGTAGAACCCGTGTACTCAGACAGTAGACCGACCATACTCACTGCTAGAGGAGTAGTTGACGTACACAGGGGAAGAGTGCCATTACGCCTATTAAACTGAGGAGATGATGAGATCACATTACCAAAGTATGCTACCATGGCTAAGTTATACACGGTTGATAACAACAACATCACAGCCGTCGAGCCCTTGAACCCGTCAAGTCAGGCGGATGACAATGGCTCAGGAGAGAAGCTGGAGGATTGGTGCCAAAAGTTGCATGTAGGTACCAGTTCTACACCTCCCCGTCACAAGCATGGAGTATACCGGGTAGTGAAAGAATACGAACAGATATTCAGTAAACACCCGTTAGACTTTGGGCAGATCAAAGGGGTAGAGCACACTATACCCACAGGTAACCATCAACCTATAAAAGAGAGGTATAAGACCATTACCACCAGCTCACTACCAAACCACCAAAGACATGCTCAGAGAAATGAAATCTGCAGGGGTAATAAGAGACAGCTGTAGCCCCTGGGCAGCACCTCTAGTGTTAGTTAAAAAGAAGGATGGGACCATGAGAATGTGCGTAGATTACCGGCAGATTAATCGCATCACACATAAGGACGCATACCCATTACCTAGGATTGAGGAGTCATTAGCTGCATTAAAATCTGCTAACTACTTTTCCACCCTTGATCTGACTAGTGGGTACTGGCAGGTTCTTGTGGACGAGGCCGACAAGGAGAAGACAGCGTTTACTACGCCGATGGGCCTCTGTGAGTTTAATTGTATGCCGTTCGGACTCTGCAACGCACCCGGGACCTTCCAACGTCTGATGGAGAGCTGCCTCGGAAACAAGAACTTTGAAACTGTCCTCCTGTACCTGGATGACGTTATAGTCTACTCGAAGACGTACGAGCAACATCTACAAGATCTGGCAGAAGTGTTCGAAGCTTTATTGAAATATGGCATGAAAATCAAGCCATCCAAGTGTCACCTTCTCAAACCAAAGGTACAGTACCTGGGACATGTCGTGAGTTCAGAGGGAGTAGCACCGGATCCTGATAAAGTCACAGTGATAAGGGATTGGCCAAGACCTACGAACGTGAAAGAAGTGAGGCAATTCCTGGGCCTGGTAGGCTATTATAGAAGATTTATCAGAGGATTCACGAAGTTAGCAGCTCCTCTGCAAGACATTTTAGTAGGACGATCAAAGAAGACTTCATCCTGTAATTTCCTGACACGGTGGGATGAGGAAAGAGAAGATTCCTTCAACAAGCTAAAAAGTGCGCTGACGGGAGAAGAGATCCTGGCATACCCTGATTACCATCAACCCTTCATTCTATACACGGATGCCAGCAACGTGGGACTGGGAGCAGTATTGTCGCAGAAGCAAGGAGGCAAAGAAAGAGTTATTGCCTTTGCAAGTAGGAAGCTCCGGCCTACAGTAAGAAATCCCGAGAACTACAGCTCCTTCAAGTTAGAGCTACTGGCAGTAGTTTGGGCTGTGACTGAATGCTTTAAACATTACTTGGCAGGTGCAGAATTCACCATCTACACGGATAACAACCCGTTGACTCACCTGGATACAGCAAAATTAGGTGCTCTGGAGCAGCGATGGATAGCCCGGCTATCTAACTATAACTTTGTCATCAAATATCGGGCAGGCCGCAAGAATGGGAACGCAGATGCCTTATCCCGAATGCCGCACCTGAAAGACGTGGAAGAAGAACCGGAAGAGTTGGAAGAGATTGAACTACCGGCCTTTCATCGTTCAAAGGTACAAGATTATCAGCCCGGCGCCTACCAAAGAAAGCAGGAAGTAAATCTTAACCCGTTAAGACACTACGAATGGGCCGAAACCCAAGATAACGATCCGGCCGTGAAGCTAGTGAAAGACCTGCTTACGCAACAAAGTGCACACCCTGATCAGAATGCCCCAGCTGAAGCTATACAGCTATGGAAGGATAGAGGCAAGTTGTTCCTGCATCAAGGGAAGCTCTGTAGAACGCATACCAATCCTAAAACGCATGAACTGGTCTGGCAGATTATCGTGCCCAAGCGAGCCACTCAAATGGTCTTAGAAGCTTATCATGACAACGCAGGTCTTTTCGGATGGAAGAAGTTAGAAGCAATCCTGAGAGACAGATTCTATTGGGTTGGCATGAGAAGATCCATTGAACTATGGTGCAGAAGATGTGCCGCATGCAACCTCAGAAGGAAAGATCCACAGAAAGCTCCACTTCAGCCAATAGTAACCAAGCAGCCACTTGAGCTAGTCGCGTTAGACCACGTCAAGTTGTCACCAAGCCGGTCAGGCTATGTCTATGCCTTAACCATCGTGGACCATTACTCACGCTTCTTAGTGGTGGTACCAGTCAAAGACTTGACAGCGAAGACTGTGGCAAAAGCATTCCAGACGCATTTCTGTAGACCACATGGTTACCCAGAACAAGTCCTTGCAGACCAAGGTCCAGCTTTTGAATCAGAACTATTCAAGGAATTCTGCAATATGTACGGTTGTAAGAAGATCCGCACAACAACGTACCATCCCCAAACAAATGGTTTATGCGAGAAGATGAATCATATCGTAATTGAACTGTTAAAGACTTTACCAGAGTCAGAAAGAAACCAGTGGCCAGATAAATTACCTGATTTGGTAGACTTATACAACCATGTACCCGTGAGTTCTACAAACTGCACTCCAGCATACCTTATGCGTGCAAGACCCGGTAAGCTACCAATTGATCTAGAAATGGGAATTGAAAAACCAGATACAGAAGTAGAAGAAACAGATTGGGATACCAAACGTCAGAAACAGTATCAACAAGTGCAAGAATGTGTAGAAAGAAACCTACAGCAAGCAAGAGCAAGACAAGAGAAGACCTTTAACAAACATGCTCAAGCAATGCCATTACAAGAAGGTGATCAAGTTCTCAAGAGAAAGAGACGTACAAACAAACTGGATAATCAGTGGGAAACCGTCCCATACACAGTCTTACCATCTAACCTAGACAATGATAAAACCTGTTTGATAAGCAAAGATGAAGGAAGAACTTCAGCAGTCGTATCTCGTGATCAGCTAAAATTGTGTCCTGAAACCCTGAAGACACCTGAAGTCACAGAATCCGAACAGGTCCAACCTATCCAAGAAAAAGAAGAAGAAGTATTCCACACGGTACTAGGAGATTTTCCTAAAACCTGGCCAAATTACCATGGAGCAGTTGTTGTACCAATGATTGCATTCCCTTCAATGGTGGACCCAAAACCAGAACCTGTGTTACCAGAACTTGTGTTACCAGAACCTGTATTACCTGAAGAAGACCCAAGACTTGAAGAACTGGAAGTAGAATCTGAAGAGGAAGAACAAATTCCTGGTCCCAGCGAGCTTGCCAGCCCTGCAGTCAGACCTCCATCTTACATAACACCAAGCACCCCAATTAGGTACACGTCTACTCACACTTTCAGACTAACTCCACCAACATTGCGCAGATCAGAGCGTAGTACGCAAGGTCAGATACCAGCTAGGTACAAAGAGTAAAAATGCAGAATTAAATATGTAATGTAAATATGTTTGTTTAAATGTACAGTAAACGTAAATCGAACCAGTAGACTGTGTCCAAGAGGGTGGAGGAACTGGATTGACCCCCATGTACATTAAGTTAGGGAAAGAAAGTGCCTGGGGGTGGTGTAGCGAATTCAGGCCTCCTAAGCAGAAACGCCCGTGGACAAATGTATATAGTTATTGCAACGTTAAAAATAAAGCCCAGTACCTACAGAGACTATCCTGTATGAACTTTGAACTTTTCTTACTTACTTATGGACCATATATACCACGGACTGGTTGTGGTAAGAACTCTCTTGTATATATTCATCAGCCCGGAGGCAATAGACTAAACCCCCGGAAAGACTGCTTTTTGACTTTTTGAACTCTTTTTCACATTTTAGTGATTTTTGTACTTTTTCATTTTAAGTTTATGTCAATATTAATTGTGTTTAATTGTTGTTTACTTGCTTTTCCACATTCCCGGAGTACTGTATTTAACTAAGGGGGAATGTGGCACCCCATGGGTTAATGTGCCACAATAACACCACATGGGTTCTCTCCCCACTACACACTGACAAACACTAGCACCTCTGGGCCAAGAGGGGGAGCACAACCTGCTTCCTTATATACTCTTGCCCATGAGGGAGAGCTCAGTTCAGCTCGGAGCAGGGCTGTGAAGAGCACACAGAGAGCAGAGTTAGCTCAGTGCAGACCTAGTGAGGGTCAGAGGAACAGGAGAACAACAGACTGAGGAACACGTCTGGGAGCTGGAGTGATACCTTCACTTGCCCCAGAAGAACGCACAGAAACGGACACCGGATCCGGTACTGTGTCTGGCACCCACAGCACAGTGAAACCCGGAACAGTGGGATCTCTAGATGCCCCTAGTACCAGAGCGAAGCAACACGGAGGGGTCAGCACAGCACAGAGGACTCAAGTTGCCTAACCAAGTGGTACCAGCAGAACACAGAGAGAGAGACGTGAGAAGTCCCAGCAGCTCAGCTAATAGCAGCAGCCAGGACACACACACAGTGCAGCATAAGGACGCTGACGACCCCGGACAGGGTGGGAAGAGAGCTCAGCCCCATTACAGACTCCGTGGACTATAATCTGCAATAACATCAGCAGTAAAGCTTTGGAAAACAGCAAAACTGTGAGTCTGTGTATTGATTGCGACCTTTGCTCCAGATTCAGCACAGAGAGCTTCCCTCCTGCTACAAGCCTGTCAGCTCTGCATCACCAGGAAAGAAGGAGAAGTGCACCAGTGTCTACCAAACGTGAGTGTGTGTCCTTTAACCCCGTCTCCACCATCTATAACCCCAATAGACTTTAACCCTTACTGCCCCGGGGGATACAGTTCTTCCCACTGGAACTATACCATCTCCGCTGCCACTCCATCACCCCCGGAGGTTCTGCAGCAGCGGCGGCCCCACTACTGGCCGCACCAAGTGGGTGGCGTCACCCGTGACAAATCCCCTTGTAATTAATTTCCCCATCTTATTGTGCGGGCCCAGGGACACGGTCCGGACCAAGCCACCCGTGACTTCCCCGGCACCGACCGGTCCGGCACCGAGTACCCCCGTCCCGTGGGGGCTCCACAATTCCGGAATACCAGAACGAGCTTGAGAGGGACCTGCCCTTTCCTGCTGATGATCCACTATGGTTGAGGGACCCTTTAGAGCGGAGGAGACAGCCTGCTGTACTAGCCTTGTAATTGACAATGTTAAATTGGGGGGGCAATTCGTAAGTAAAAGTAGAAGTGTTCTCACCATGTCTTGCAGCTGTGAAAGATCCATCTCCTGGTGCAATCTCTGACTCGGAACGGCTCGGGACGCTGACCTCTTCGTCGCGGCATCCTGCCTCTTACAATCCTCTGGTCGCTCCGTCGACGAACTGGGGTTGTCCGTGGCCCCATACCTGGAGCGCAGCCGCTACGGAATTGGAGCTCTTTTGCTGCAGCTCAACTCTGATCGGTAGACTAGAGGCGCTCATACAGGTAGGGCTATCCATTGTTCTAGCTCCATCAGAGCTTTGTAGGCTTAGCCTTTGCCCCATGTCACCCTGTGACTCGGCTGCAACCCTTGGCATTGGATGATTGCCCAGAGCTTGGGTGCCCGGACTCTCCTGCCTCAGGCTCAGCTCATGCATAACTGCCACCCACTCTCTCACCACCTCAGATCCCTCACCTCCTGTGTAGTTTGGGGTGCTGGCTCTATACCCGGGGCTACGCCGGTTTTGGGCCAATGGTGCAAAGACTGAGCCATTGCCCATGCACTGGCTAGCCATTTCAGAGCTGCCAGTGGGAGATAACTGAGATCCGAGCCCAGCTCCTGCAACACCTAGTGCCCTTGCGGTGGCGAGGGACGCTGAGCTGCTTCCGGGCCTAGATGGAGCTGTCCCCGCCCCCTGGTCATGTGGGGTGCCTGACGACACCGCTGCTTCCGCTCTGTGCAGCTGTGATATATGTCCGCCCTGCTCTTTCCTCTGAGCCTGAGGCAGACTCTCCTGCCTCAGGCTCAGCTCATGCATAACTGCCACACACCCTCTCACCACCTCAGATCCCTCACCTCCTGTGTAGTTTGGGGTCCTGGCTCTATACCAGGGGGTACGCCACCTTTGGGCCAATGGTGCAAAGACTGAGCCATTGCCCATGCACTGGCTAGCCATTTCAGAGCTGCCAGTGGGAGATAACTGAGCTCCGAGCCCAGCTCCCGCAGCACCTAGTGCCCTTGCGGTAGCGAGGGACGCTGAGCTGCTTCCGGGCCTAGATGGGGCTGGCCCCACCTCCTGGTCACGTGGGGTGCCTGACGACACCGCTGCTTCCGCTCTGTGCAGCCGCGATATATGTCCGCCCTGCTCTTTCCTTTGGCGAGGCCCCACCTGTTTCTTCCACCTGCTGCTCCTCCTATTTTCCGGCGGCGCTGAGTATGCCTCCCGCCTGCTTCTTTTCTGCCGGAGGCTTCTGCGGTGGGCTGGGAGAGGGCTTGTGGGTTCTTCCATTGCTCCAGTTGTTTGCAGCTCGGCTCTCTCTTCTCCGTCACTGGGGTCTGCAAGGCATCTCCGGAGCCAATCCTCGCCGCCGCTACTTCCAGCTTTTTTCAGGAGTTCCTCCAAGAGCGCTTCCATCCTTCCCTGCAGAGACGGGCGTCCAGTAGGTCGTATCTTGACAACAGCCGATAAGGCACTGTCTAACCTGGCCACAGCTCCCCCTTACATTCGCCAGCCATATGGCTGCTGACCAATCACAATTCTTTAAATTTGGCGGGCAAATTCCACCCAATTAAAACATTCAGAAGGCCACAGTATGTTAACCCCCTCTTGTGCTATCTAGATTGTGCAGCCCATTGCCTCAAGATGGCCCCCACTTAATTACTGGTTGCCATTTCATTCTTTACTACAAATATGGTATGAAATAAGAATACTGGAGTCATTAATCAACTCTAAGGGCCCCTTTACACGCGGCTACATTTCTAGGGTGGCTACAGGTAACTTACTGGTTGCAGTGAAATCATGGAGACAAGGTTCTATCTTGTTGCTGTGTACAAATGGAATCATGTATCCATGATTTCACTGCAACCAGTAAGTTACCTGGTGACAAGCTACAAATGTAGCCGTGTGTAAAGGTACCCTCAGGGTACCTATACACGTCACGATATTGCCTGCAATATCAAGCAAAAGTGACGTGGTGTTCGCAGTTGCAGTTGATATCGCTAGTGCGTCGTCTTGTGTTACATGGCGATATGACTGCAATAAATCACCGGAGCGACATCGCCAGGTTTTTACTCACGCACTTAAACCGGGCGATATTGCATAGGTGATGTGGCATGATTGTGCAGTGTGACAACGCCACAATGATATTGTGTGCGATTTCACTGGTTGTGCAACGATGGGCGTAGGCGTGGCTGTGGGATGTGTTTCTGCGCCCCATCTACGGCGATTCGTGGGTAGTATTGTCTGGTGATTGGATGGCCCTGGTAAAGGTGCCATCTTTGATTATCTGTGCGTACAACACTACATTCATTGACTTCTGCATGTCAATAATGATCCGCAAATGCATGTAAACAAGGCGAATAATTTCAAGAACCTCCTTTTACTATTGTGGATTACCTAACCTTGTATTGACGACGCTAATAACAGCGTCTTTGAAACCAAGAGTGTATGTACTGGCAGAAAGTGCTATGTCAGGAGAACAAGTCGTCAGTGATGCTACCTGCAATCTTCCATCCTACATGGCACACATATCTGAAAATGAATACACATGTCAAATCCCTTATAATAATTTGCAGATATTTCTGCCATGTCCGATGCCTGAGTGTTGTAGGCTTGCATGTTATGTGATGTCGTGGCTTTTAGTGTGTTTAGCCTCTATGCGCGGGCGACTCCTTTGCGGATGTAGAACTCTCCTCAGCGTACATACTGTGCGGCGTGACGTCATTACGTCAGTGGACGTCTGGCCCTGCCTTCTAGGTGCTTCTCAGTCTCCCTGCATAAACATGGCTGGCACAGAGCGCTCCGCAACATGGAGAGAACCAGAGCTCCTCATTCTTTTTGATCATCTGGACAGACTGGACTACTGGTGCAAGCTCCCGCATCAGCACCCACGCCTGCATAAAATGCGCATTGTGCGCGAAGTGCAGAGGACCCTGCTTAGCAGACTGGAAGTGGTGCGGACACCTAAGCAGATAGTTAAGAAGGTGGCGGATATGAAATACAAGGCCAGGGACCGCATTGCCGCCATCCGCGCCCACATCCAGGCACTGCGTGGTGAGTATTATGTACCAACACATACACACATGTGTACTCACAGCACAATATACATGATTTGGGATACATGGAAGGGCACCCTGTCAGTGTGGAAGAACTGATGATGGTGATGCATGGTGACAAGTCATGTGCTGGCCCAGCAGATACATGGTTGAGGGCCATCACACAGTGATCTGTGTAGCATGCCATACACTCAGCATTCTTGTTCTCACTTCACAAAAAACACACATAGGTGTGTATAAAGCTGGAAGGCAGCATGTTCATATTATCTCTGATGTCAAGGACCACATCACACAAAATGTTCAAAGTTCCTACAACCCCTACATATAGCACCCCATAGCCTTATGGTTGTTGGAGACATAAGTATAGTCACCATAACTTCACGGTTGTGTGCGTTTTGTGCAACCAAACACACACTCACTGTTACCTCATGTTCTTCATATGTCCTGTTCCTCAGACCAATCATGGATTACTATGTTGGCAAATATCCTGTCAGTGTGGGGCTGTGTGAGGCGGTCGATAGGGTAACAGGGTAGGGAGTACTCGGATACCGGGATAGGCGGTTGCTTCGATGGGGGAATCATGGCTGGTCGGTTCCCGGTTCTGTGCCCTGGACCCTCAGTGGTAGGGGATGGGTGTGATGATGATGGGGGAATCGTTATCGTGACGCCACCTGTGGTACCTGGTAATGTGAATACCAGCGCTGCGGCCAGCCGCTGAGGTGATAGCAGGCAGTGTTGGGTAGTACAGCTCCCTACAGGTGGAGCGTTACCTCACCCACCGCGCTGCTGCGCTGACCACTCTGCCCACTGCGCTGCTGCGCTGACCACTTTGCCCACCGCACTCACTGCTAACCACTGTGCCATCGTACAGTGCTAAACACTGAGCCACAGTACAGTGCTAATCACTGAGCGACCATACTTTGCTAACCTCTGAGCCACCGCGCAGTGCTAACCACTCAGCCACCATATACTCTGCTAACCACTGAGCCCCTGTATACTCTGCTAACCACTGAGCCACCGCGCAGTGCTAACCACTGCACAGTGCTAACCACTGAGCCACCGCGCAGTGCTAACCACTGAGCCACCGTGCAGTGCTAACCACTGAGCCACCGTGCAGTGCCAACCACTGAGCCACCGCGCAGTGCTAACCACTCAGCCACCGTATACTCTGCTAACCATTGAGCCCCTGTATACTCTGCTAACCACTGAGCTGCCGTACAGTGCTCATCCTCCTCCTCCTACCACTCTGTTCTCCGTGCTCCCCCTGCCTGCGCCATTCCATCCTCCTCCACCACTTCCTCCTCCTTCCTTTGTTCTCCTCCCCTCCGCCACTCCATCCTCCCCCTGCCAGTGATGCTCCATCCTCCCCCACCTCACCACTTTGTCCTCCGTCCTCTTCCCCCCTGCCGCTCTGTGCTCCATCCTCCCCCTGCCGCTCCGTCCTCCCCACCCCACTGCTTCCTGTTCCTTCCTTTGTCCGCCTCCCCTCCGACACTCCATCCTCCGTCCTCCCCCTGCCTCTGCTGCTTCAGCCTTTCCCACCCCGCCGCTTTGTCCTCCGTCCTCCTCTCACCTGCCGCATTGTGCTCCGTCCTCCCCCTGCCGCCCAATCCTCCCCCTGCCTGTGCTGCTCTGGCTTCCCCCACCCCACCACTTCATCCTCCATCCTCCTCTCCCCCACAGCTCTATGCTCCGGCCTCCCCCTGCCGCTTCATCCTCCCCCTGCCTGTGCCGCTGCATCCTCCCCCACCCAACCGCTTCCTCCTTTTTCCTTTGTCCTCCTCCTCTCCACCACTCCATACTCCCCCTGCCTGTGCTGCTCCATCCTCCCCCACCCTGCCGCATTGTCCTCCTCCCACCGGTCTGTGCTCCGTCCTCTCCCTGCCTGTGCTGCTCCATCCTCCTCCACCGCTTCCTGCTCCTTCCTTTGTCCTCCTCCTCTCCGCCACTCTATCCTCCCCCTGCCTGTACTGCTCCATTTTCCCCGACCCCACCGCTTCATCCTCTGTCCTCCTCTCCCCCGCCGCTCTGTGCTCCATTCTCCCCCTGCTGCTCCATCCTCCCCATCCCACCGCTTCCTCCTCCTTCCTTTATCCTCCACCCCCCCCTCCACTCCATCCTCCGTCCTCCCCCTGCCTGTGCTGCTCTGGCCTCCCCCACCCCGCCGCTTCATCCTCCTCCCCCCTGCCAGTCTGTGCTCCATCCTCCCCCTGTCTGTGCCACTCCATCCTCCCCCACCCCACCGCTTCCTCCTCCTTCCTTTGTCCTCCTTCCCATCACCCACTCCATCCTCCGTCTTCCCCCTGCCTGTGCTGCTCCATCCAGCCCACCTGCCACTTTGTCTTCTGTCCTCCTCCCCCCCCTGCCGCTCTGTGCTCTGTTCTCCCCCTGCCTGTGCCGTTCCATCCTCCCCACCCCACCGCTTCCTCCTCCTTCCTTTGTCCTCCTCCCCTCCGTCACTCCATCCTCCGTCCTCCCCCTGCCTGTGCTGCTCTGGCCTCCCCCACCCCAGCCGCTTCGTCCTCCATACTCCTCTCCCCCGCTGCTCTGTGCTCCGTCCTCCCCCTGCTGCTCTGTCCTCCCCCTGCCACTCCGTCCCCCCCCTGCCTGTGCCGCTCCATCCTCCCCCACCGCTTCCTCCTCCTTCCTTTGTCCTCCTCACCTCCGCCACTTCATCCTCCATCCTCCCCCTGCCTGTGCTGCTCCATCCTCCCCCACCTCGCCGCTTCATCCTACATCCTCCTCCCCCCCGCCGCTCTGTGCTCCATCCTCCCCCTACCTGTGCCACTTCATCCTCCCCCACCCCACCACTTCCTCCTCCTTCCTTTGTCCTCCTCACCTCCGCCACTCTATGCTCCGTCCTCCCCCTGCCTGTGCTGCTCCATCCTCTCCCACCCCGCCGCTTCTTCCTGTCCTCCACCCCCCCCCGCCGCTCTGTGCTCCATCCTCCCCCTACCTGTGCCACTTCATCCTCCCCCACCCCACCACTTCCTCCTCCTTCCTTTGTCCTCCTCACCTCCGCCACTCTATGCTCCGTCCTCCCCCTGCCTGTGCCGCTCCATCCTCCTCCACCCCACCGCTTCCTCCTCCTTCCTTTGTCCTCCTCCCCTCTGCCACTCCATCCTGCGTCCTCCCGCTACCTGTGCTGCTCCGTCCTCCCCCACCCCGCCGCTTCGTCCTCCGCCCTCCTCCCCCTGCCGCTCTGTCCTCCATCCTCCTCCCTCCTGTTGCTCTGTCCTCCCCCTGCCACGCCGTCCTTTCCCCGCCGCTCCTTCTTCAAAGTTCCTCCCAATTCAGCCCTCACCGCCTTCCCCATGCAATCTCTATTTCTATATTCTAGAATACCCGATGCGTTAAAATCGGGCTACCATCTATAGGTTATAATTATAATAGTAATTTAATTCTTTTATATAGTACTATTAATTCAATAGCACTTTACATACATCAGTAATGCTGTCCCTCTTGAGGGTCACTATCTAAATATCCTATCTACATAAATACACAGGTGTGATACATTTACACAAATTTCTAAATCTAAGATTAACACACTCGTAGTATAAGAGGGGAGATGTGTATCATCCAAATACTTTTATTTGGTGATATGAACCTGGATGTTAAGGTCCAGAAGCATAGCTGCTGAGAAATATTATTTTCTTTTACAACAGGGACGGGTTTTTGTGAACAGCTAAAGAGATGGGCGGGATGGCTGTTCACCACATCTCCATCTCAAGGTGTGCTGCTCTTACAGTCACACAAAACATCCTCAACATCACATCACCATCCTCCCGATGCGATAGCATCGGGCATTAATCTAGTGACTCATAAGAGAAGGAATGTGACTGGATGATTGTCATCACACACTAAGAGTAAAGCTGTATTTTGCTTCAATGAGCAAGACTTACAGAAATGGAAAAAAGGGAGGCAATTACATAAATAAGTTCAGAAAGGGAGGCAAGAGCTTCTTTCTTAAGGGCCATGGTAGAATGGGAGGTAAGAATTACAGAAATAAATGAATGTATGGATGTCCACTAAAGAAATTTGCACTGTTGTATCTACAATCACAAAATTTTGTGAATGAATGTATGTACAGTTAGGGCCAGAAATATTTGGACAGTGACACAATTATCGCGAGTTGGGCTCTGCATGCCACCACATTGGATTTGAAATGAAACCTCTACAACAGAATTCAAGTGCAGATTGTAACGTTTAATTTGAAGGGTTGAACAAAAATATCTGATAGAAAATGTAGGAATTGTACACATTTCTTTACAAACACTCCACATTTTAGGAGGTCAAAAGTAATTGGACAAATAAACATAACCCAAACAAAATATTTTTATTTTCAATATTTTGTTGCGAATCCTTTGGAGGCAATCACTGCTTTAAGTCTGGAACCCATGGACATCACCAAAAGCTGGGTTTCCTCCTTCTTAATGCTTTGCCAGGCCTTTACAGCCGCAGCCTTCAGGTCTTGCTTGTTTGTGGGTCTTTCCCTCTTAAGTCTGGATGTGAGCAAGTGAAATGCATGCTCAATTGGGTTAAGATCTGGTGATTGACTTGGCCATTGCAGAATGTTCCACTTTTTTGCACTCATGAACTCCTGGGTAGTTTTGGCTGTATGCTTGGGGTCATTGTCCATCTGTACTATGAAGCGCCGTCCGATCAAGTTTGCAGCATTTGGCTGAATCTGGGCTGAAAGTATATCCCAGTACACTTCAGAATTCATCCGGCTACTCTTGTCTGCTGTTATGTCATCAATAAACACAAGTGACCCAGTGCCATTGAAAGCCATGCATGCCCATGCCATCACGTTGCCTCCACCATGTTTTACAGAGGATGTGGTGTGCCTTGGATCATGTGCCGTTCCTTTCTTCTCCAAACTTTTTTCTTCCCATCATTCTGGTACAGGTTGATCTTTGTCTCATCTTTCCATAGAATACTTTTCCAGAACTGAGCTGGCTTCTTGAGGTGTTTTTCAGCAAATTTAACTCTGGCCTGTCTATTTTTGGAATTGATGAATGGTTTGCATCTAGATGTGAACCCTTTGTATTTACTTTCATGGAGTCTTCTCTTTACTGTTGACTTAGAGACAGATACACCTACTTCACTGAGAGTGTTCTGGACTTCAGTTGATGTTGTGAAGGGATTCTTCTTCACCAAAGAAAGCATGCGGCGATCATCCACCACTGTTGTCATCCGTGGACGCCCAGGCCTTTTTGAGTTCCCAAGCTCACCAGTCAATTCCTTTTTTCTCAGAATGTACCCGACTGTTGATTTTGCGACTCCAAGCATGTCTGCTATCTCTCTGATGGATTTTTTCTTTTTTTTTCAGCCTCAGGATGTTCTGCTTCACCTCAATTGAGAGTTCCTTTGACCGCATGTTGTCTGGTCACAGCAACAGCTTCCAAATGCAAAACCACACACCTCGAATCCACCCCAGACCTTTTCACTACTTCATTGATTACAGGTTAACGAGGGAGACGCCTTCAGAGTTAATTGCAGCCCTTAGAGTCCATTGTCCAATTACTTTTGGTCCCTTGAAAAAGAGGAGGCTATGCATTACAGAGCTATGATTCCTAAACCCTTTCTCCGATTTGGATGTGGAAACTCTCATATTGCAGCTGGGAGTGTGCACTTTCAGCCCATATTATATATATAATTGTATTTCTGAACATGTTTTTGTAAACAGCTAAAATAACAAAACTTGTGTCACTGTCCAAATATTTCTGGCCCTAACTGTATGTATGCATGTATGTGTGTATGTCCATTAAAGGAATTCCCACCATTGCATCTACAATCACAAAACTTTACACACACACCCCATTTGACTCAGGGTTTGTAGGGGGTGTGGATTTGGGGGGGCAAGTTTTGGGGGGCGGGTTTGGAGGGGTGCAGGGTAAGGTGGGTGAGGGGGGGCATTTTTTAGGGAGGTGAGGATGCAGGTTTGGGGAGGGTGCGGGGGGGCAGGTTTGGGGGTAAGAGAAGTTTTGCGATGGGGCAGGGCAGTGAGGGGTAGATTTAGGGGGGAGCATGGGTGGATGGGGCAGGTTGGGGGGGAGGCAGGATTGATATGTATAGTGGACATACAATACACAAACAGACATATACTCAGCTTATAACTAAGAACAGTTAGTTACTATGCCCGGCAACTCCAGGCTCTACAGCTAGTATGTCTATATTGATGAGAAATAAAAAAAAAGTTATGGCTCTTTGAAGAAGGGGAGGAAAAATGGAAGATGGAAAATCACCGGAGGGTGAAGGTGTTAATAGAGCAGTTGAGTAAATACATTATTCATAAAATCGGATTAATTTAAACATCAACATTTGAGATTGTCTGGTTTAAGTATGTTTAGCTTCTTAATCTACTCCACACTCTCTTTTTCAACAAACATACTATGTCTTCCCCCCCTCCTTCTTTGAACTGGTATTGTGTCAATAATTCTGAAGCATAATTGTTTCTCATTATGTGATGCTTGCATATTGGTAAATCCAACCTTTTCTTCCATATGGTATGCCAGTGATAATTGATTCTAGTCTTAAAAACCCAAGTGGTTTCACCAAGATACCATAAGGAGCATGAGTATTGAAAAAATAGATGACAAATTCAGAGTCGAATGTCAGGTAGTGATTGAAATTGTAAACATTAGTTATAGGATGAGTGAAATTGGAGCCTTTCAACATTAAAGTGCAAGAAAGGCAAGGGAAGCAACCCTTTCTACTGCTCCCTGTCAAAACAGTCTGATGTGATTTTTTTTGAACGACCCTATATCTGAACAGACTCCTGGCTATGGCATGATTTTTTTCTATATCAAAAAGTAGGTGGTCTAGAAAATTCTCTTCATGTGGTAAGCACTTATTAAGCATGGTCCAGTGTTTACAGTTCACATTGGCTATTTTATCACTCTCCTCACAATATGTTGTGACCTTGGGAATGCGATCACATTTTTTTATTTCTTTTCTTCTGTTCAATAGCTCAGATCTCTCTACTTTATCAACTCTGTTTTTACTTGAATATACAAACTTTTTTGAGATAGCCTATTTCTGAAAACTTCCCTAACATCTTTTTCATACATTTTTATTGAGACGAAGGATCACTTTCTATTTTTGTACTCTCATCAGTTGACTGAATGGGATAGCTTCCAATTTTTGGGGGATGTTGGCTACTAATAAGCAGTGTGTCATTCCTATCCGTAGGTTTTACAAATAATTGAGTACTCAATGTGTCACCATCATTTGCAACATTTACATCTAGAAATTATACATTTGTAAAAGAACTGACCAGTGTGAACTTTATTGTTTCATCAATTGCATTGAGAAATTCGTGAAAATCATACATTTGTTGGGTGTCAGTCCAAATGAGGAAGATGTCATCTACGTATCTCCACCACGTAACAACATAACTGTAATGCTCGGACACATAGACAAAATCCTCCTCCAGGACACTCATGATTGGCGCCCATGATGGTCTCTCGCAATTGCAAATAATAATCATCACCAAATAAGAAATATTTTAACGTCAAAATCCAAGTCCAAGAGTTGGATAATAAAATTTCTATTACATATTGAAAAATCTGTACTCAAGTTTTTACTAATTGCTTCACTACCTCTGTTGCGTTGAATAGAGATGTATAGTGAGATTACATCAAAAGACTCTAATATAATCTCATCAGAAAATCTGTCTAAAAGGTCTGTGGTAGCTTTCACAAAAGACTCTCTTTGTTTGGCTATAGGGATCAAGATTTTGTCAAGGTAAACACCAATTAGACAATATAGAATTGCAACCTGAGACAATTGGACCACCAGGAGGATCCACAAGAGATTTATGAATCTTGGGTAAACTACACTGTGTGCAGAATTATTAGGCAAGTTGTATTTTAGAGGATTATATTTATTATTGATCAATGACTATGTTCTTAATTAACCCAAAAGACTCATAAATATCAAAATTTTATATTTTTGGAAGTTGGAATGTTTTTTTTTTAGATTTGGCTATCTTAGGAGTATATCTGTTTGAGCAGGTAACTATTACTGAGCAGATTTATTAGGTAACTTAATAAAAACCAAATATATTCCCATCTCACTTGACTGTTTTCACAAGGTAAACTAATATAACTGCACAAAATTTAGAAAAAAAAACATTTCTGACATGCAAAAACAAAACTGCAAAAAATTAGTGACCAATATTGCCCCCTTCTTTATTATGACACTCAACAACCAATCTATAGATTCTGTCAGTTGCTTGATCTGTTTACGATCAATATTTCGTGCAGCAGACACCACAGCCTCCCAGACACTGTTCTGAGAGGTGTACTGTTTTCCCTCCCTGCAGTTCTCACATTTTAGGGGGGACCTCAGATTCTCTATGGGGTTCAGATCAGGTGAACAAGGGGGCCATGTCTTTATTTTTAGTGGTCACATGGGTTTGTCACGTGGCCGCACTGCCAGCCAATGAGCGATCTGGGCAATCTGATTGGCTGGCATTGCGGCCACGTGACAAACCCATGTGACCGCTCTGCCGCATGCTGATTGGCTGAAATCTCACAGGTCCTTCAGCACATCTTCTCCCGGTGATCTGAGGTCTTGTGACGTCCGGAGGTCTTCGGTACCGATCCCGGTACATAAGATACAGGCCCCACAGAACGTGAGTATGAATGTTTATTGTTTTTAACCCCTTAGATTAACTTTTAGGGTACTTTTGTAGTGTATCTGTACAGATACACTGCAAAAGTACAGGACTCGCTACCCCAAGTAATTCCTAAGGAAACTCGGCGAGTAGCGAGTCCCCCGAGTCCGCTACTATTCGGGCAAGTCATGACCAGTAGCGAGTAGATTCGCCCATCCCTACTCAACACCATCAGGTGGTGTTTACGTTAAAATGTCTGGGAAATGTGAGTCACACAACTGAGGAGTTGTGGTCAGATATGAAGATCGAGTTTAATCAATGGTTGTCTCCACTAAACCTGCAACCAGGGAAGATCATGTGCTACAATGCTGCAAACCTGGGTGAGGCATTTCGCCGTGGCAAGGTGACACACGTGCCTTGTATGGCTCACATCTTGAACCTGGTCGTCCAGCAATTTTTAGCCCACTATCCCAGCCTAGATGCACCTCTGCAGAGGGCACGGTCGCTGTATGCTCACTTCCGCCGATCGCATCCCGCAGCTCAACGACTTGCATCGCTACAAAAGTCTTTCAGCCTGTCTTTCGGCCTGCCGGTTCACCGCCTAAAATGTGATGAGCCGACAAGATGAAATTCCACTCTGCATATTTTGCAGTGACTATGGCAGCAGCGACGAGCTCTGGTGCAGTATGTTATGACGTATAGCCTGGGCCAACACAATCCAGAGGTGGGGCAAATCACGCTGCTGGAGTGGTCTCAGATCAAGGACCTCTGCACTCTTCTGCAGAGTTTTGAAATGGCTACTAAGATGTTTATCGCTGACGGTGCCATTATCAGCATGACTATTCCGGACATCTACATGCTAGAGCACACTTTAACCAGTATTCAGAGTCAGGTAGTGGGCCAAGAGGAAGGGGAGCAAATAGAGGAGGAGGCATATGCGGAAGGGATAACAAGATCTCAAAGGTCCAGAAGGTTGGCAGCACCAAAGCGGTTGGCATGGGAGGGTGGGGGAGAGGGAACAATGAGGGCGCATTGGTAGCAGCCAAACTGTTGATGAAGGTGCAGGAGCCAAGGAAGAAATGGAGGACGAACAGGCGATGGGCATGGATGACTCAACAGATTAAGGAGATCTTGATCACATTTCTGTTGTGCGATGTTTGGGGGGAGAGGGCAGAGGAAGCAAGCGTGAATGTTACCCCGCCGTCACCAACACAACAAGGACATGAGTGCTTTCTTGTTGCACTACCTGCAACATGATCCTCGGATTCTTAGAATTCGAAGTAATGCCAACTACTGAGTTGCCACACTGTCAGATCCCCGGTACAAAAGTAAATTAGGCTAAATGCTTCCTGCCCTGGAAAGGGATGCACACATGCAGGAGTATCAAGAGAAGCTTTTACACAATTTTAGTACTGCTTTTCCCCAAAACACCTGTGGTGCACATCGCAGTTTTACCTTTCCAACCCTGGGAACGTCGAGTCGTCATCACTCAAACGTTAACAGTAACAGTGTATGTGGTAACAGCAATTTTGTACAATCATTTTACCGTTTTTTTCAGACCATCCTTTGCAAGGCCAGATGAGAGAACAAGTCTGACACATAGGGTACACCTAGAGAGGATGGCACAGGTGTATCTACAGCTGAATATCGATGCAATGACTGTGGAACTGGACACTTGTGCTTTTTGGGCTTCAAAACTGAAAGCATTGCCTGAGCTTGCCACTAATGCCTTGGAGATTTTGTCATGCCCCGCAGCCAGCGTTCTCTCTGAATGTGTCTTCAGCACTGCCGGTAGTGTGCTGACGCACATGGCTGTCCAGTCACAGTGTAGACAGACTAACATTTATCAAGATGAACAAATCACGGATCCGCAAGGACTTTTCCACCCTGTGTCAGCCTGGGGAGACGAAACGCTTGTGTACTTTTCAATGTGCTGCATTAAACCCCCCCTTCCCATTTAAATTTTTCAACTCTGGGGAATTGATGCCACTTAAGTGGTGGCTGTGCCTAATTTTTTTGAAAAATGGAGACTGTTGTTGGGGTATCCTTGCTGTTTGTTGCTTGATACTCCTGCCCATTTTAACCTTTTTGTCCATCGAACCAGTGATTAACAAATTTGCTGTATTCCCATCCACCATTTTTGGGTGCTTAAAAGCAGTGATTACTACATCTCTCTTAATGTTTGTGTAAATAGTTTTGGGCATCAAACCAGGTTTTGGCAAATGTGCTGTATACACATGAACATTTTTTGGTCCCTTAAAAGCAATCTCCCCTGTCCACTAGGCCTATACAGGCCATTTACCTACCTGATTCGTTTTTTCGGTAATATTGCACGAAACTTATAGTTGTAACCTGTGTGTGGCAGGGCATAACAATGATGGGAGCGCTTGCATGAGCTTTGAGTTTATCCGGCCCACTAGGCATGAACAGGTCACTGAATCCCAAAAAACAGTCAAACAAACGTGCAAAAATACTCTGTTGTAAAAAAGAAACAGTAAAAAGCAAGTGCTGCTAAAAAAGTGTAAAAAAACAGGGTATTTAGTTGATACGTTTTTTGCAAAAAATGTATACTAAGCCGCTCTACCTCGACAAGGTAACCCGCATCAGAGCAGTCCCTATCTGTTGTATTTAAAAACCTGACCATGTGTATTGGTACCTATATGAGCAGGATCCAGACAGGTTCAATGTCTGACATGGACTGGCTGTAGAAGACGGCTTTTTATGTGCAGGGCGCAAAGGGAGGGGTGGGTGACTCCCTTCTCTTGCAGAAGCAAGAAACAAACTAGACAAAAACTAATGAGCCATGCACACAGTGAACAAATCTGTAAGATATTGTTCACACCACCAAAAGACTGAATCACAAAAAATAGTCAAACAAACGTGCAAAAATACTCTGTTGTAAAAAAAAACAGTAAAAAGCAAGTGCTGCTAAATAAGTGTAAAAAAACAGTTGCCCACCCCTCCATTTGAGCTCTGCACATAAAAGCCATCTTCTGCAGCCAGTCCATGTCAGAGATTAGACCTGTCTGGATCCTGCTCATATAGGTACCAATACACATGGTCAGGTTTTTAACTACAATAGATAGGGACTGCTCTGATGCGGGTTACCTTGTCGGGGTAGAGCAGCTTAATATACATTTTTTGCAAAAAGCCTATCAACTAAATACCCTGTTTTTTTACATTTTTTTAGCAGCCCTTGCTTTTTACTGTTTTTTTTACAACAGAGTATTTTTGCACGTTTGTTTGACTGTTTTTTGTGATTCAGTCTTTTGGTGGTGTGAACAATGTCTTACAGATTTGTTCACTGTGTGCATGGCTCATTAGTTTTTGTATAAACAGGTCACTGACCTACCTGACTAGTTTTTTTGGTAATATTCCACAAAACTTATAGTTGTCCCACCTGTGTGTGGCAGAGCATAACATGATAGGAGCGCTTGCATGAACTTTCAGTTTATGCGGCCCAGTAGGCCTAAACAGGTCACTGTAAACGTGAGATAAATGCGCATAGGGTCTTATCCTTTTTACAAAGGGTTATAGCGGTATATATCAGGAACTGCTCACCTGGTTCGGTTGTGTCACCCACAACCGGTATAATCGCCTGTAAGATGACTTGTAGAATGGCTGCTGCAGGGTCGCACCTTCACGATAAACGTGGAAACAGGAATGCTGTAATGGGACAAAATGCCGTGATGTTCCCTGAGGAAGGAGCTCAGATAGAGGCTCTGAAACGCGTAGGATAGAATAAAAGAAAAATCTGCCCAGTTAACTCTTTGTTTCCTGGTGATTCTTGGTGGCAGCGCGGGCATTTCGGCATTTTGTCCCATTACAGCATAAACAGGTCACTGACCAACCTCTCTATTATTTCCTGTAGTACTCCACGAAACTTACAGTTGTCCCACCTGTGTGTGGCAGGGCATAACATTGATGGGAGCACTTGCATGAGCTTTGATTTTATCTGGCTCACTAGGCCTAAACAGGTCACTGACCTACCTCTCTAGTTTTTCCTGTAATACTCCACAAAACGTATAGTTGCTAAGAAATATTTAACCTTGAAATGCTAGGCCAGGTCCTTTTCCAGGCTCTGTGCCATGCAGGCAGGCTGGGCCATTCAGCAATTTTTGGTCTGGGACAATTGATGCCATTTTGCTGTGGTTTAACTTTTTGGGAAGAGTGAGGACTCTTGCTGTGTGGTACATGATTTGAGCAGGGCGCGACATGCCCATATCTGTTTCTCATCCTCCTTTTACTCCTCCATCTCTTTTTACTACTACCACTTTTCCACTGTAGCTCAACTATTTGTTAATTCAAGGTCAGTTTAACTCACCTCTGAAATTTTAGGTGAATGTTAACCACCTTCTATCTTGAAGTGCTTTGGAAGAGTGTGCAGGCTGGCACAGATCGTGTCTCGCGCACCCATGCTACGCCTAAGACTATTTGTACTGTGGGTAGATTGTTGTCACTTTTCCTGGTGTTTGTTGTCTATTATGAGTAGTTTGGCAGCTTCTGGACATTTTTGAAGGTTATGTGTTTGCTGTAGCCTGCCATTGATTCCAATGGGGTTTGACGGTGTTCAACGAACATTCGACAAACAATTTGTCGAATACACCCCAATTCAGCAAATCGAACCTGTCATGAAAACTTAGTCAGTACCTGCAGCTCTCTGGCGCCCCCTTATACTGCTGGCCAAACCAGGTATTGCCAGAGGATAAGACAAGGAGCCCAGCTGCTCTAATTTATGTCATCTACTGTGGAACATGATGTGACGGGATGTATATATACCATCAGTTCCTTCCAGGAATGTATATACACCTCGATCCAGTCACCCTCAGGCCCACAATATCACATAAATACAAAATTATGCTGCCACCACCGATCTCTTTCAGGTGGATCGGTAACCTGTTTGGTAACGTGTAATAGCGGGAAGGCGTACCAGCTCATCATAGATCTGGAAGAACGAAACTAAGAAAATGTATAAAGTTTACTATAGAAAGTTGGCAGTGTTTACAAAAAGATATACAAGATATTACAAAAGAGACAATTTACATATATGCATAAAACAGTTTTTAAAATAAAAGGAATTAAATGACAAAGGTACAAAACCTGAGCCACGCAGTGAATAACTCAGATTCAGTGGGGGGACGGTTCCCCAGAAATGTTGTATGATTCCTCCACGCAGCGAGTGTGGTGCTGCGTCTGACATCCCAGGGTGAAATGAACTGAAAATGGACGCTTTGGTTTTATGTAATGACACAGAAAATCAGAAAACTCCCACTTTGTTTACCTCACAAGGGGGGCTGGGTTCTGTAAACCAACCCAGCTTCACAAGACTTAAAAACCTTCATTTTTCATATCTTTGGATTGGATGCCCCCACATCTATGATATGTGTATCATGTTTACCCTCGTAAATTTACACAAAGATTGATATCAAATATGATATATCTATGATGTTCGAACGGTCAGAACCCATTTCCCAGGTTTCTGATTGTTTTCCAGTTATAAAAGATATACCATCATAACTGGAAAAAGGTAAGCATTCCAAAAATATGATTTATGAATTTGTAGCATGAACGGGTATTATGAAACTTGACGTTAAAAGACTTTAAGTTAAAGCTGGCTTCACACTGCAGTTTTTTCACTGATCAGGTTTGATCAGATTTGTGTGCCAAACCCAGGAGTGTCTCCAAAACTCAGAACAGGTGTCAATCTTTCAATTATAGTTTTTCTCTGCAAGTTCCTCTCCTGGTTCCTCTCTGGGTTTTGGCACACAAACTGGATAGACACTGATCAGTGAAAAAACTGCAGTGTGAAACCAGCCTAAGACAAAGGAATATTACAAGAACAAAACCAGATTAGGCCCCTTTGACATCAGCGTTTTTTTTAAATCGCGGCAGATGCGGTGAAAAAAACGCATCTGCCGCGATTACCGCATACCGGCTGCACTTGCGGCACGGTTGCGGCAAGCCCCATACAATGTATAGGCGGGCTTGCGGCAGATGCGGCAAGTGCGGTTTTGGTACTTGCGGCAGGTGGGGCCGCGAAAAAAACGCGGCTGACCGCTGTTTTTTTTTCGCAGCCGCACCTGTCGCAAGTGCCAAAACCGCACTTGCCGCAAGCCCGCCTATACATTGTATGGGGCTTGCCGCAACCGTGCCGCAACCGTGCCGCAAGTGCAGCCGGTATGCTGTAATCGCGGCAGATGCAGTTTTTTCACCGCATCTGCCGCGATTTAAAAAAAAACGCTGATGTGAAAGGGGCCTAAGGGCCCTTTCACATCAGCGTTTTTCGTAATTCGCGGCAGATGCGGTGAAAAAACCGCATCTGCCGCGTTTGCCGCATAACCGTTCCACTTGCGGCGCGGTTGCGGTTTTTCCCATACAAAGTATAGGGGGACTTGCGGCAGATGCGGCAAGTGCGGTTTTGCACTTGCGGCAGGGGAAAAAACCGCGGTCAGCCGCGGTTTTTTTTCGCAACCGCACTTGCCGCATCTGCCTCAAGTCCCCCTATACTTTGTATGGGAAAAACCGCAACCGCACCGCAAGTGGAACGGTTATGCGGCAAACGCGGCAGATGCGGTTTTTTCACCGCATCTGCCGCGAATTACGAAAAACGCTGATGTGAAAGGGCCCTTAGACTAGCTCTGAGTTCTGCTTAGCTCAGAGTTTTATGGCTTGTTGTAAAAATTCCTGACTGGGGGGAAGCAAAGCGGAGATCTATGTATCTCCTTTGCGAATGGATAAGGGGCGAAGAATTAAGCCATCTCTGGCTGTCTTTTCAAACATTTTAAAACAATGACAAGAATTCATATTTTCCTGACAGAACCGAATTTGAACACTTAGGTGTTGGCTCATCACTACTTTTTAGTTATATTTGGAGGTACAAAACGTTTTCAGACTCATTTTTTAGTTGTTCTATATCCTTATTTACAGCAGATATAAATCTGCTTCTATAGCAGATGGACTAGAAAGTGGAGAAAAATTACTATTTCTGCTCAAAGCCATTTTAATCAAATTTAATTCACTAGTAGCTTCATGTTTAACCTCACAGTTATTGCAAAACCATTTTTTCAACTTAGGCTGGCTTCACACCACGGTTTTCAGGTGCCAGATTTGTGTCCAGTGTTTTGCAGGACGCACCAGACACAAACTGAAAGCCCCGGACGAGCAGAACCGGGCATGTTTTGTGCAGGAATCGTTTCTGTTACTGTCCAGTGATGAAATTTCATCAGCGCAGGTGCAGAGAAGCTGCCCGTGGTGCTGAAATTTCAGCCATGGAGCTCGCCATGGTGCTGAACTTTAGCGGCGGCTCTGGAATGTTGCACTGTCCAGGTGCTGAACGAGCTGAATTTCAGTGCCGTCGCTCTTTTAGCATCAGGCGTCTGGGAACCGGTACGATTTTTTGCCAGATCCATAGCAATCCCCCCTAGGGCAGTTTGAGGTACCTGAGTGAGTTGGTAGTAGTTTTTCTGGTGCTTTTGACATGTAAGAAAGTCCACAGACACAGCGGGTTGCAGACTTTAGGTCTTTTACTCACAGTCTCGGTGCAAAAGCCCACTGAGTAGAGATGAGCCACCATCCTAGTGTTCGAAATCATTTCGGTTCGCCGAATTGGGGCATTTGTTCGTTGAATGTTCGTCGAACACCGTCGAATCCCATTGAAAACAATGGCAGGCCAACACAAACACATACAAACACATAGAAAACACATAGAAAACACCTTCTAAAGTGTATAAAAATGTGAAGAGAAAAGAGATAGATAAGTAAAAGGGGAAGGAGACACAGATATAGGCATGTCATGCCCTTCCAAAATCAGTTTTTACTCCAGTAGTTGTAAGACATCATGCACACGATGAGTATTTGGTGAGTTTAACGTCAGTATTTGTAAGGCCATGTTCAGATGATGATTATTTGGTGCGTTTTACTTCAGTAACTGTAAGGCCATGTTCAGATGATGATTATTTGGTGTGTTTCACTTCAGTATCTGTAAGGCCTTGTGCAGGCGATGAGTATTTGGTGTTTTTTACCTCAGCATCTGTAAGGCCTTGTGCACACGCTGAGCATTGTGTCACATTTAGGGGACTACAACAAGAGTCTCCATTTTTTTCCAAAAATTTGGGCCCAGACACCACTTCAGTAGCATCACATGCCCCGCAGTTGCAAGCTTAAAATGGTTGGTGAGGTGACTTTCATGCAGCACATTCCAAAACCTGTAAGATTTGTCACCAAAATCTAAGTAGAGGCCAAAAAAATCAATAGTTTGAGTAGTTCATGCATGAACCGTCACATAGATACGAAGCAAAAGTCGCAGTGGGAAGCTCACTGTGCTACAATGCGGCCTAGTGGGCTAGGCCAACTTCCATCTGGCCCATCAAGTGCATCCGCTGCCTCTTCATCCTCTGTGACTGTGGGGACAGCAGACACACATGCTTTTGGACGCAAAATTTCCACCTCTTTACCCACAACAGCCAGTGTGATTGAAAGGTCGTCAGTTCTTTTGGAAGTGGAAACACCTGCTGGTGTTGAGCGCTGTCAGACATCAAGAGCACCACCTTTGGATGAAGGCAACATAATATGTCCGCCTGCACCTTCTCACAGACCAACAGTTTGCCAGGGACACCCTACTCAACCGTGTCTCTGCACAGCAGCCAGCCCTCGGTCCCTCAGATGTTGACAAGTAAAAGTCCATTTCCTCCTAGCCATGACAAAGCTAAGAGGTTGAATTTCACCATCTGCAAGCTGTTGGCTACAGAAATGCTCTGTTTCCACCTGTTGTCACAGAGGATTTTTGAGACCTTGTGTCCGTCGCAGTGCCCCAGTACCACATGCCCAGTCACCACTACTTCTCAAGAAAGCTGTGCCTGCACTACACCGGCATGTCGCACACATCATGGCTTCATTGAGAAACTCTGTGTGACAGGGTGCATTTCACCACAGACACTTGGACCAGTAAGCATGGACAGGGTCGTTACATGGCGATGACTGTTCATTGGGTTACTATGAAGACAGCAGGAGAAGGGCTGCTGTCCAAGTCTTGCCATCCCCACGAGTTGTGCGTCAATCTGTATGTACAAGTTCCTCCACTGCTTCTGCCTCCTCAACCTAATCTCGATCCTCCACCTGAACCCAAAGCCTGTCTGGTAATGCCACCCGCATTCTAACTGTGCACAAGGAATCCAGCACACCTCCTTACTATGATGGCAGCAGGGCTCAACAGCATCAGGCGGTCTTTACCTTGAAATGTCTGGGAAATGTGAGTCACACAGCTGAGGATTTGTGGTCAGCTGTTGAGACCGACTTTCATCAATGCTTGTCTCCACTGAACCTGCAGCCAGGGAAGGCCGTATGAGACAATGCTGCAATGCTGGGTGCAGCCCTCCACCGGGGCAATGTGACACACGTGCCTTGCATGTCTCACGTCTTAAACCTGGTTGTCCAGCCAATTTTTGCACACTATCCGGGCCTAGATGGTCTTCAGCGGAGGGCACAGTCGCTGTGTGCTCACTTCCGCCGTTCGCATCCCGCAGCTCAATGCCTTGCATCTCTACAGAATTCGTTCGGCCTGCTAGTTCACTGGCTGAAATGTGATGTGCCGACACAATGGAATTCAACTCTGTACATGTTGCAGCAACTGTGGCAGCACCAACGAGCCCTGGTGCAATACGTCATGACGTGTAACCTGGGCCTACAAGATCCAGAGGTGGGACAAATCACACAGCTGGAGTGGTCTGAAACAAATGACCTATGCACCATTCTATACAGTACTGAAATGTCGACAAACATGTTTAGTGATGATGATGCCATTATCAGCATGACTATTCCCGTCATTTACATGTAGAGCACACTTTAAACAGTATTCAGAGTCAGGTGGTGGCACTAGAGGAGGGGGAGGAAGTACAGGAGGAGTCATATGCAGAAGGGCTCACAAGATCTCCAAGGTGCATTTCACAGTTTATGAATGAGGGTCTACATTATGCTTGCTCAGAACCTTTTTTATCTGGGCGTGGATCCGACTCCAAAAGCTTCTGGGCATCAGTGCAGATAATTTTCTCATCTTGACTCACAAAAGCTTTGGAGCAGACCTCTGATTCCCAGGCTATAGAATGAGTGAAGAGCGATGCATACTCAACCATCTGTCTTACCCCATTCTCAGACGGGTGTCTCGAGACTTGGGAGCTGTACGGAAGCAAGTGGGATTGAGGTGACACCTCTGAGGACTGGTGTATTTGTGATGTAGAAGTTGAGGTAGAGGAAAGACCACTTGCTGAAATGCTTGCTATCCATTCAAGTGCCTGCTCTTTTTGTACCTCATCGAGAATTGGTACCCCATAGACACAAACGTTTTTTCCCTTTGCAACATGCCTATTCCCCTTTCCACCAGCAGCAGGCCTTTTGCCACTCATTTTGTATGTGAACAAATTGGCAACTCTGCAGTTGTTGGCAAAAAACATTCTGATGGAAATCGAGCAGAGCTGAGTGGCCAGACAGTGGTACTAGGCACAAAAAAATTACGTTTGCTAGGTGCAGTTAAAAATTAATAGAATGAACTACACTCAAGGTGTACTTGGCTGTATTACACGTGGCCTACACTACAGTTTTTTGTGGACATTGCTTTTAGGCAAAAACTAACAGGTTTGCTAGGTGCAGTAAAAAATTAGTAGAAGGAACTACACAGGCGGTGTAGCTTCTCTCACAAGTGGGCTACACCACTGTGGGACACTGCTAGTCTGCTACTAGCCTGAACAAAGTGCCTGGACTAGCTGCAGCAAAAAAATGCCTAATTAAGACAGGTGGTGTAGCTTTCTTCACAGCAGTGCTACACTACCTGCCCTAATGGATTCAAAGAGGTGTACACTACACAGTGCTACACTACCTGCCCTAATGGATTCAAAGAGGTGTACTGAGGATTACTGTGGCCAGATGCTGTAAAGGTACCGTTACACTGGCAACTTACTGGTTGCAGTGAAATCATGGAGACATTGTTCCATTTGTACACAGCAACAAGATAGAACAATGTGTCCATGATTTCACTGCAACCAGTAAGTTGCCAGTGAAATTCCTAGAAAAGTTGCCGCGAGTAAAGGTACCCTAAGAAAGACTTGCACGCTTTGCCAGACTTCTGTACCCACTGCAGACCCTCCCATTTCTGTTAAAACATTCTGACATGGTTAAAATTAATAAAGCCTTCAATAGATTTATTTGGAAAAATAGGAGACCTAGGTTGAGACTGTCAGCATTGATGCTAGCAAGAGATGGGGAGGAGCTAATGTACCAGATATAAGGGGATACAACCTGGCATGTCTGAGACATGCAGTAGAGTGGATCAGAAATACCAATAAATACTCAGATGGCAACCTGGAATCAGAATATTTTACCCCTGGGACAGATGTTCTCTGCTGCATACAACTTTAGCGGGCATCCCTGCTCATGTTAAGTCATCAGTGGTTTTTAGGGACACCATTATGTCATGGAAAGCAGTGCGGAAAAAATGCAATCTCTCATGGAGAATATCTAAACACTTAAACCCTTGGGCATGTCCAGACTTTATAATGGGAAGGCAGAACAGGTTATTTGGGGAGTGGAAACAGAAGGGTATAAAAAAGATGGGATACCTACTGCATAGCGAAGAACTTAGATGGATGACCAGTAAGGAAATCATAGACACTTTTGGGCTGCACAAATCTCAAGGACTCCAATACATGCAAATTAAATATCACATTTTAGACAAACTACGGGATGTATCGAGAGAGGCACGCCCTAACATTTGCGGTCGGCTAATAGATCTCGATATCTCATGTTTAAATATATCTAATATCTACAAAGAGCTCAGAGAGGTCCTATTACCAGCAGGAGCCGGCGTATTATTCCCCAAATGGAGAAGATATTTACCAAATGAAGCGGTAGAGGAGGAGATATTGGCAGGGTGGGAGAAAGTAAGGCGTAATGTGATAAATGAACAATGGAGGGATTCACATTTTAAAATCATCCATGGGTTGATATGTGGGTTCAATATACCACCCACTGAAGCCAATCCAGATAAACTCACACAGTGCCCAAAATGTTCACAAGACTTGACAGATATGATCCATGGGTTATGGAGTTGCGAAAAAGTCCAACAATACTGGGAGATAAGGAATCTTCTTACGCGTATTTGCAACACCACATATGAGATGACTACCAGATTCTGGATTTTTCAAGATTTACTTGACATAGGTGGGACAAAAAAGGGTAAACATTTACCACGTGTTAATATTATTGGCTAAAAGGCTATTACTAAATCATTGGTTACGCCCAGACCTTCCAAAAGAAGACTAGGTACTTCTTGGCCTTCGTCGAGCATTAGAGATAGACAAAAGAGAGGTTTTGAGAGACAGGGAGAAGCTGACACCTGCCTTCATGCAGAAATGGAGGTGTTTTTTGGAAAACATGATGACCAGGGTTGAGATTAGAGAATTTATGGGCCCACTCAAGAATACATCTTGGTATCTATTGAAGGATATAGAGGGTTCTCTGGAAAAATTAAGAGCCGAGTTAATTATTATGTACAACATGATAGGTTGAAAACAATAATGATATTGTCTAAACTGTTAATAGGCGATACATTCCAAACTAATTAACGATAGGAGGTGTATAACTCATATTAGACTATATCAGAAGGAGGCACGTATTGTTTGGTTATATCTCATCTTAGTTTATTTTATTTCTTTTCTATATGTCTGATTATCTGTATTGTAACAGTGAAAATTTTTCCAATAAAAAGGATGTTTGAAAAAAAAAAAAAAATAAGAAAGACTTGCACAGCACTGGCTCATACCTGACACACACCTGCCTGGCAAAAACTAATACAGACTGCTCTAACCTAGCCCTCAAAAGGGCTGCAATTTAAACTAGTCCCTGCTTCTATGTATGAAGTAGTCCTGAAAAGGGCTGATAGACTACTAGTCCCTAGTCCCTATGCCTAATCACTACTCCTATGGAGCAGCCCTAAAAAGGGCAGATATTACCAAGATTCACACCCTCCTTCCAGTCCCTACTCCCTAAGGGTGGAGGTGTGGCGCCCCGCAACGAGTGCGTCACAAGAGGGTATTGCAGCCATAAATGCAGCCGCAATATTCTCTGACACAGCAGTTATCTGGTTAACTTAGAGATCCAAAAACTCTGCATGCATCACTTAACATAGAGGGCCAATCCAAGGTCCTGGTGGGCGGAGTGCAAGGGTAGTGTAGGAGAAGTGCAGATTAGTCTAGAGGAGTTAGAGAAGGAGTCTAGTCTAGACAAGAAGCAGACTTGAACTTGGAGTAGGAGCGGGGGCTCTGCACCTCGTGCAGCCCCCGGGCCGTCACCGGTCGGGTGTTAGCACCTGAGGCCTTACCAACCGGGATCGGGCATCACCAACCACGGGTTCCAAAAGACTCCCGTGCCCAATTTACAGCCGGTTCACTGGTACCGAAGCTGGCAGCAGTTCACCTCTGCTACGCGAACCAGAAGCGTGGAGGAGCAGCTTCACAGGAGCACCCCACCACCAGCCAACTTCCAGTCGTCTAACCAGCGGTGTACCCACTGAGGGACCCAAGGCTCCCCAGAACATCCATAACGTACATCTTGGATAGGGCATTGAAGCAGCCTCCCCGTACCCGACCTGGTATTCCTGGGCGACAATGGCAAAAGACTTAGCTAAAATGGAGGAACACTACGGATCTCTGAGGGACACCTATAACTGCTGAGTCCACCTGGTCCACTACCTGTAAACTGTATGCCATGTACTGCCTGCTGGTTACAGTAAAGACCCGTTACAGAGACTTACAGTGTCCGTGCTTCCTTATGATGGCATCCGTCCGTACACAGGGTAACCGCAGCTGCCGCACAACATCTTAAGCAGCTCCAGCCTCCGGGGATCACCGCTCAGCCTGTGGGGAGGGTGCCATCATGCTGCTATCCATCCCCCGGAGGTTCCGCAGCGCCGGTAAGACTTACCGAAACTACTCATAGGTGGCGTCACGAATAAATTAAACCCCTTTAATCTGTTCCTACAAGACGTCTTCAACCCTTTTGATCTGTACTCTACGGGCCCGACTACCGGCAGGCGCGGCCCACCCGTGACAAGGAGGAAGGAGCTACAGCCTGTCTAAACCGGAGTCCACGGGCTTGCGGTGAGTCAGAGGCAAACTAGGGGAGTGAAAAACGGAGCGTTTTGTACGCTAGCCATTTCTCCGACTGCGTCGCGTATTTGTCCCGGTGTGAGTTGTGTGCGAGTGCGGTGCGAGTGGGGTGCGTTTGCAGTGCGAGTGCGATGCGAGTGCGTTTTTTCAGTCACAAACAGCGATCCGAGTGTAAGGTGTTTTTGAGGCATGAAGGCATGCAGGTGCACTTCAGAATTGGAATCAGCTTGTACTTCCTGTCACGTACAAGCGTATTTCGCGCATGTAACTCGCATGGTGTGCTGACTTCATGCGAGAAAAAAACGCCGCCATAGACTTGCATTGGCCGTATGCGCGTAGGAATCGCACACATACGCAGCATGTTGCGAGTGGAATCGCATTGCCGGCGACATGCGAGAGGCGACTGCGTAAAACGGACCACTGTGCCCTGGCCAATTTGTTAACATCAGTGCGAGTGACATGCGTTTTTTACAAGCGTGAGACTCACGCGAGTCTCACGCCAGTGTGCCTCCACCCTAAACCTATCTATCTAACTTTGTATTCACTCACTATATGACTGAGAGAACACAATTTAGAGTTTGCACTGTTTAGCGCGCACACAGCTGCAGTGTGCCGTCTAACACCCTGCAGCATCTATCAGCAAAATGGTGGCGATCGTTAAAATTGCTGAGTCTTATAAGGCTAGGACATGTGACATACACAGCCAATGATGACCTTGGTTGTGTGAAAAAATGCACTTTGCAGCCCCACTGTACATGCTTTAGGAGAGAGAAAAAAAAGTGACCTTATTGCTGCAGCTCTGATACAACCCCCCTGCACACTATAAACACAAACTGGATATTAACATTAATTTGCAGTATTAGGGCTAGGTTTAGGGTTAGGAAGATTAAGCTTTTGGTGATCGAAGCGTTATCGAACATATACTAGAACTGCCGAATTTCAAATTCGGTAAATTACTCGAACACCGCCAAAAACAGCACGAATTTGAGATTGGCGAACAATTCGAATCGAACACCGCTCATCTCTACCGCTGAGCACTGACTTCTTGGAGGCAGGGATCCAGCTACTCATGGGTAGGAGGATGACAAGTAAATTAAATCTCAAAAGAGTGCACAATTAAGATGAGTTCTTTATTTAGTTAATACTAAAAACAGTCAGTAGTGTGAGTGTGCCCTACACCTGTATTTGGTAAAACTGAAAAGAAACGCCTGCCCCGTGAAGTCCCGGCCACGGTGAGTCACATTCACATGATGCACTACAGATATAAGGGAGGTCCGTAGTCAGGCAGGGGCAGCGGATAGGAGAAGGATGGGATTAAAGGTTCCTCCTTCCACAACTGCTCAGTTTTACCAAATACAGGTGTAGGGCACACTCACACTACTGACTGTTTTTAGTATTAACTAAATAAAGAACTCTTCTTAATTGTGCTCTCTCTTGAGATTTAATTTGCTTTGGTTAGAGTCACACTTTATTGTTTTTCTAGAATATTAATTGAGGATGACACATAACTGGCACCCCTTCTTTGTCCTTTCTCATTGATCCTGCCTTGCGCCTCGCCACACAGAGATCTGAACCAGTGACTTTGGGCTTTTCTTAGGGGTTAACCTGCAGTGTCTCCCCTTAGCCCTATGGTTTCCACCTTTTCAGCAGATGTGCGCGGTTGTTGACCGTGTCACCTTGGAAGTGCCACACAGTCTCTGGGTTGCTAGTTGAGCCTGGTCTGTATTCTCCACTAGTCTTGGGGTTCCCAGTGCCCCTGTTCTTCGGCCTGGTCCCTCCACTGCCTTGCGCTTGACAATGAATTCAAGCCCCATGGGTGGATTGCTCAATTCCCGTATCTGTAGGACACCTTCTTTCTCCTGAAGCCACTTAGGTGTTGTTTCTGCTCCTCAGTCTGGCCTTAGGACAAGCTCCCACTTGCTCCAGTCCTCTGGACACTTAAGTTCTTTCTTCTCGTGACAGCTTCCCTCCAACTCCACCCTTGTTGTTTAACGGTCTCTTCTCAGCTGTTCTACCACCTCCCCTCAGCTGGTCAACTCTCTCAACTGTTCAACTGTTTCTCTTCTGTGTTCTAGATCTTTCCCGCTCTTCCTATACCCTTTGTCACGTATCTCATGTCATCTAAGTGTGTTCTTCCTGACCTCATTCCTTCCAAATGCTCCCTCTATTTCCTTCACCTTCCAACCCCACTACAATGGTCCTTAGTGTGATCTGGGTGTCCCGGCATCGGTCTGTGCCCCTCTTATCCGTGAGTGGGATACTACACCCTAACAGGGGTGCAGTACATATGTGGCGACTGGATCCGCAGAGGTGCCACATCATTACTTGTTTTTCTGTGGATGGTTTGCTTTTCCCTTGCTTCTCTTTTTTGTTGTCTCTGGTGTTCCCTTCCTCCAGTTTTTTCTGGATTTCTTTGGTGGTCCCAGATGTAGAAGGAACATAATTAGGAGTCACTGAAAATTTATCACACTTATAAAGAAAATTTCCTTTGGGCCAATTTACTGAATATCCTCTCTGCCTGTTATAGATGTTCTTATTCTTTAATCATGTCATGGTTCCACTTTCAACGTTTAACATCCTCTAATTCTAAACACAATTTTTCCAAACGCATTGTTATTAGATCTTAAAGCCATTCCATTCATCTTCCTTTAATAATTATTATTATGACTGTATTTCAGATTCTAATGATGGCAACTCTGAATTTAACTTTAATTCTTGTTGTAAATATTCAATGTTCGACAACATTATGTCAATACTATACCTATTTGAGGGGGATCGTTACAGCCCTTCAAACCTTACACAAACACAGAGAAGACAGAGCCCGGCTGCATTCCTGGGATTACAACAGACAGCCGCCATAATGACATGCCATCACCTCAGAGCTTATTAGGAGGAGACTCAGACTATTACAGTAGGTCTGATGGGGCTAAGCCTGACATGCTCCTATCCAGACAGGATAGCTTTTCACCCTCTATGTTTGGTTTCAATCAAAGTCTGATGGAAATAATTAGAGCCCTACCAACTAAGCAAGATCTGGATTCTATGATGGCCAGATTTGAGGCATCACAGGAGAGGGCCCTGGCCACGTTTCGTGGAGAATTGGACCAACTTGCTGCCCGTGCTTCCACACTGGAGAGCACCTACTCTTCGCTTGTCTCTAGAGTGGTAAGGCTGGAAAAGACTTTATTTGATACATAGGAACATATGCAGCAGATCGCACTCCTGCTGGATGACCAAGAAAATCGTGGTTGGCGTAATAACATACGCCTGAAAGGGGTACCTGAAAATTTCCCTGCCAGCGTTCTGCCAACTAAAGTTTCTGAGATTTTCAACACTGTGTCACAGAAGCCATGAGATGCCATGAGTTGTGATTGACAGAGTACACAGGGTGACACGTCAGCCACCTTCACGAGCGACAAGTCTCAGGGTCATTCTATGCAGACTGCATTATTATGCTGACAAGGATGTCATCCTACAGCATGCCTGGTCCTTTGAAAAATTTTTTCTTGATGATGTGGAGATCCGACTGTTTCCGGATGTTTCTGCCCGCACATTGGCTATGAGACGCTTGCTCTCCCCACTCTTGCAACGCATACGTGAATTGGATGCTACATATAGATGGGGCCACACGTTCCATCTTATAGTTAAAAAAGGAGACACGCAGTTCTTCCTCAAGCGTCCTGAGGAATTGCCGGACCTCTTCCTATTCCTGGACACGGCTCCAATACAAGTGCCAACCTGGCTCCTGATTGACCTACCACGCCAGTTACAGGATAATCGTGGGAGAGGTCGGTTCTCCAGACCAACACAAAGAAGGAAGACGGATTCGGGAGACGCCTCCAGTAAACGCAGGGATCAAAGACGCAGTCCAACTTGAATTCCCTTAACTGACCTCCTGAGGGGAGGTATTGGTCCGCCTTCTCATTTTGTCTGAATGGGGCTGCTTTTGCAATTTTTGATATTTCAGCATGTTTGGACACTTTTCAAGTTTTTGGGCCTGACTCTGTATGGGACATTCTCCCTGTCAGGTTGTCTACTCCTGAACAGGAGTCTCATTTTTCTATTTTAGCCCTCTTGTTCCAGAATACGTTTGGGTTATACCATGTTTATTCTGATCGGTTATCGCCTTAGATGTTATCTACTTATTGATTGCTGGTTGCGTGAGAAGCCGTATCATGGCTTTCCATGTCTCACTTAAAAAAAAACAAAAAAAATTTTTTTTGTCTCTTTCTTTTTCCTTGTATCCCTTCCCGGAACTAACGAAGGGGAAGAGGTTGCCTTCGGTTAGAACCGGAGGAATACATTGGTTCGGATTTTGCTGGATTTTTTATTATTTTTATTGTCTTTTCTTTACTTCTACATCTCTGGTCTATTCTTAACTACACCTTTGTCTTTCCTCTCTAATTTCCTTGACAGGTCACTCTTGATAGGGGATTTACTTTTCCTATTACTTCTTGCCACCTCCCTGTTCTTCCTTTCTCTCCACCCCACCCCTTTTCCCCTGCAGGTGGGAGTCGGTGTCCGATAGTCAGACACACAGGAAGATGACCATCCTGGATGCTTCCTCGCTGCGATGTGGATTAATCAACGTAAGGGGTTTACATAGTCCGGGTAAGAGATTCATCTTAGCTAATTTTCTATGTAAATAACAGATAAAGGTTGCATTTCTACAGGAGACTCACCTCTGCGCTCTCAGAACCTACAAAATGACCAATCACTGGTTCTCAGATGCATACCATAGCCACACACCAGACCCTAGGTCCAGGGGCACAAGCATACTCATTTCGCGTTCGATCCCATCGAAATATGAGGGCACCCGCTGTGACCATCAGGGCCGTATGGTACTACTTAAGGGACACATTGCATCACAGGTCTTTACATTTGCATCATTGTACCTTCCTAATACACACCAAATCAACGTACTACAGGAATTCCTGGAGCAGGTGGGCGAGTTTGCGGAGGGCACACTGATAGTGGGGGGAGACTGTAATGTCGCACTTAATCCTGACCGTGATACCTCTTCCAGGACACATGCATGTTCATTGTCGGTGCTACGTAGAATTAAACAGCTTTTACATGAACATCAGTTGATGGACTCCTGGAGGGTGACTCACCAGAACGACAGAGACTATTCATAATACTCCACTGTTCATGACTCTTACTCCAGGATCGACTACTTCTTTATAGGACACAAAGACGTACCCTTGATCAGGGCGACAGATATAGATTCAATCTCTTTCTCAGATCACGCCCTATGCATTCCTGAGATCATGATACCGAATTTGACCCCCCGACAAAGGCAATGGAAAATGAATTCCTCTTTATTGGAGGACATGGTCACGGTCAGAGAGGTAAAACAAGTACTAACGGACTACTTTGAGGAGAATTGCATCCCTGAGACCTCGCCTAGTTCTATTTGGGAAGCACACAAATGTGTACTCAGGAGTATACTGGTCAAACATGGGTCGAGGCTGAAAAAGGAGTGACTTGTTGAATTAAATTAGGTTGAGGGACCTAGAAACGACACATAAAAGACGGCAACAAAAAGATACGGGTCTGGAGCTCCGCAAGGTGTGAGAAGACCTACGTGACTTTTTAAACAAAAAAGCAAAGTACTGGTTGGCAAAATGTAGATGGCAGTTCTATGAATTTGGGAACAAGACGAGTAGACTTTTGGCGTGAACACTGAGACAACAAAAGGCAAGGACGTTCATCTCGAGTATTGGTGATTCGGCGGCTAGGAAAGTGGCTCAACCATCTCATGTGATAGCGGAGGCATTTAGGAATTACTATGCGAAGCTGTATCATGTCGACATTGATAACCCGCTGACAAAATCCCTGACATTCCTCCCTAAAATTAGAGAATATCTTCACTTGGCTAAACTCCCTAAGCTGGTTGAAGGAGTTGTGGCGGCATTGGAACTGCCAATCGCTCCTCAGGAAGTAACTGCAGCTATCAAATCCATGAAAAACGGCAAAGCACCCGGCCCAGATGGGTTCTCATCCGTTTACTATAAAACTTTCAAACTTTAAACTTTTACTATAAAACTTTTTCCCCGCATCGCCTGAATTTTTTCAATGACCTGAAAAATGGTAGGGAACCACATACTGATTCTTTACAGGCACACATTTCCATGATTCCAAAGGCAGGTAAAGACCCTGCCCAATGTGCGAGTTATAGGCCAATTTCACTCTTAAACGTGGACTTGAAGTTGTTTGCGAAAATAATGGCAACAAGACTGTCCCCATAATGGTGGAGGTGATCCATCCTGATCAGGCGGGTTTCGTGATGGCGAGAGAAGCCTGTGATAACACTGTCAAGGCAATCAATTTGGTTCATGGGGCCAGGTGTGGGGGGCTCCCTCCTTACTTCTATCAGCAGATGCTGAAAATGCATTTGATCGGGTTAATTGGACTTTTATGAGGGAGGCCCTCCTGCTTTGGGGCTGGGACCAAATATGAAGCGGTGGATTACGGCTCTGTATTCAGGCCCTTCGGCAAGGGTCAGAGTTAATGGCTGCCTATCAGACCCCTTTGAAATCCACAATGGCACCCGCCAGGGTGCCCTCTCTCGCCATTGATTTTTGTTCTTACCATTGAGCCATTCCTTAGGAGAATTAAGTCCAACCCAGATATCGCTGGCATAGAGATGGGCGGAATCTTGCACAAAATTGCCAAATATGCAGATGACTTATTATTTTTCTTAACTAAACCCACTACGTCTCTCCCTAACTTAATGACGGAAATACAAACTTTCGCCCGACTCTCTTAATTTTAAAATAAATCTCCAAAAGTCCGAAGTATTAAATATTAACCTGCCACAAGCTGTAGCCACCAATCTACAATCTTCTTTCACCTTCAAATGGAACACTCAGTTCATTAATTATTTGGGGGTTAAAATGACAGCCAATTCCGACATGCTGTTCAAGCATAACTTTCCAGCACTCCTTTCCTAAATTAGAGATGACTGTGTAAGATGGTTCAAAATCTCGTTATCATAGTTTGGACAGTGCCATATACTTAAAATGAACGTCCTCCCACACCTCTTATATTTATTACAAGCGGTCCCCATTAAAATTCCAATGTCCGGGCGTGGCCTGGACATGGCGAGGACCAGCAGCACTTAAGTGGGGCTCCTGCGCCTAGTTCCCCTTTTACAGCCATCATAAGCGATTTTACGCCAGACCTGAGGACCTGACCGTGCACCACTACCACCTCAGATGCCCGGTAAAACGGACATTTCTAAGTTTTTTTGCCTCAGCGGGCGCCTGCAGCCATCTCTCCTGCTCCACTTCAATGGCCGCCGTCACCGCTGCAGACAGACGCTCCGGGGCCCCTGCTGCCCGCTCAGACCGGGCTCCCAATTCATCATCCCGGCGGAACACCAGGAGTGCCACCGGGACCGTCTCCACGGCACCTAAGGTACCTTCTAAAAGCGAGGGGGTGCAGGAAAAGGCACGAACGCCGCCATTACAGGGGACAGGGGGCGGGATGGACTTTCTCCTCACTCCCCCCCTTTACACATGGGGAGAGAGACACTACCGCAGCACTGACTGCTGACAGGGAAGATGCACATTCAGATCTGCCCAGTGCAGCCTCCTTATCTCCTGCGCTGGGTCTCGGTGTCCCTAGGGAACCCCCTGCCCCTGCCACTGATCATGAGAATACCTCCCCAGGTAGTCGCCACGGGGCCCGACCTGCTGACCTTCTTAACGACTTACACGACATCAGAACTAGGATGCAGTTTTTCCCTACCAAGGATGATATGGAGGGATATTTTCAAAGACTGGAGAACGTCTGCAGATCAGAGATTGGGTCCCTTAAGGAAGATACCTCTAAGCTCAAGAACACTATGCAAACAGTGGTCCAAGAGGTGGCTGACCTCTCTTCCCTTGTGAAGCAACAGCAGCAACAATTAGACCAACACGAGCAGAATTTCCACACTGTATTGGATATGCTAGAAGATGCCGAGAATCGGAACAGAAGAAATAATATACGGCTGTGGGGTGTCCCGGAGACGGTGGCCCCACGTGATATTACCCCAGTCCTGCTTCGCATATTCAACTTTTTGCTGGAAAGATCCCAAGATGACCACATCGAGATGGATAGGGCCCACAGATCCCTGGGTCCCAAACGTGATGACCCAGCACGCCCTAGAGATATCATCTGTAGGATCCATTTCTACCAACTTAAGGACGAAGTAATGAGGAAAGCTAGGGAATCTGATTCAATTGACCTCAACGGGGTCCCCATCCAACTCCTCACAGATCTTTCGCCCATTACGCTTGCCAAACGCAGGGCCCTACGCCCCCTGTTTGACCTCCTTCGAGAGCAAGCAATTCCTTACTCATGGGGCTTCCCCTTCCAACTCCAGGTCCACAGGGGCTCGGAGATGCAGAGCCTAAGATCCCCGGCAGACATCCCGGAGTTCTGCAGGGTGCTTGAACTGCTTCTGATATCCATCATGAACTGGCCACAATTGTCCACCTTCCTCCTCAGGGGCCCGGGGACTGGCCAGCGGTTCACTCCTGATGAGGCCCGAAAGAGGAAGAGGGGCCCTAAACGTCATTCGGCAACACCTACAGTTGCAACCTGAACTCTTATGTTTTGTTCTTGATTGACACATTTATTAACGGAAATTCCATAAGGCTTTTACCAAAAAAGCTGTTCCAGTGTTGCCACTGGATTGCAGCTAGCTGCTCATCATATAACAATTACAAACAGGAGAAACAAATGAGCTTGTTTGCTTATCAAAATTTACTTATTTATTAGAGGAAAAACAGACAATATATAGAGGTGATCTTTAAAATTGCACAGCAGAGATCACTGGTACATGATTATTTGAAAGCCAAACAGGACTTTGCAAGTGATAACAAGATGACAGGCAGTATTACATATCAATGCAGGGTAGGATATAACAAATTAGTAATTTTTAGCTTAAGTTGCCTTACATCAGTAAAGTGCATCCAAATGGCAGGTTATAGCAGCGTACCTAGTGAAAAAGTGCGTAGTGCAGAGAGGAGGGATTCCCCTTGTGCTGGACCCCAAACACACGTATCGCTTATTTACATATCAGTGCTTCGTCAGTGGGAGTCCCGGGCCTCCACAGTGACACTCTTATATAGCCCTTACCACACCTGAATCGGTGTACTCACATCGCGCTCCCGGAAGCGGCGCATGCGCCCGTGCCCACCGGCCCGATACGTCACATCCGGCGCTCAACCTGCCGCGTCACCGTCGCCGCCGGAAATTACATCCATGCGGCGGTGATGCACTGGCTAGGTGTATAGAGCGTCGTCATGACGACCGGGCAGTGCGGGAACGCGGGCATGCGCACTGAGAGCGCGATAACCTGAATTGTGCACATCGATCATAGAGAATAACACCATAGCAAATTCATTATAGTACATAGTGGGGAAATTAATTCTTGTATTCATCCCACGCAGTCAGTCCCTGTGCACATCCGGTTCTTTCCTTAGGTCATACAGAGCTGTCACTGTAGAGAAAAAAGGGCCCAAGTGAATATAAAAATAGAAAAAAGTGGAAAATGGGAAAAAAAAATTATAAAGTGGTAGCCACACTTGGACACCATTGTGAGATCCTAGTACACACCAGTTCGTCGTTTTTAATTACATCTAGGACATATAAATCCATTCACATCACACTACTTCATCAGGGCATAGTTGGATGCCAAGCTTGATCTTTAGTGGCCACTACTGAGACTAAGATCTCCGGTTTTCAGATTCAGCACAGGGCAGTTTCTGCATTACACATTTGCATTATACCCATAGATCTTCTTTTCTTTAGTGCCACTCATTCATTCACATTAATCATGAATATAGTAGTGTCGCGGCGGTTCACTAGTCTGTAATTATATATATTTTTTCTGCCAGCACCTACATCTGTGGTGATGCCAGTCTTAACTCTATTTATATATTGCTTATTTGGACTGAGCTCCCACTTTATAATTTTTTTTCCCATTTTCCACTTTTTCCTTAGTTTGGTAGCCACACTTGGACACCATTGTGAGATCCTAGTACACACCAGTTCGTCATTTTTAATTACATCTAGGACATATAAATCCATTCACATCACACTACTTCATCAGGGCATAGTGTTAGGACTTGGCAGTGGAGGCTCCTTGAAGTGGATGCCAAGCTTGATCTTTAGTGGCCACTACTGAGACTGATGGTGGGTTTACACACACCAACTTATCTGTCCAACTTCAGACCAACTTGCTGGTTGCAGTGAAATCATGGACACATTGTTCCATTGTACACAGTCACAAAATGGAGCAATGTGTCCATGATTTCACTGCAACCAGCAAGTTGGTCTGAAGTTGGACAGATAAGTTGGTGTGTGTAAACCCACCATAAGATCTCCGGTTTTCAGATTCAGCACAGGGCAGTTTCTGCATTACACATTTGCATTATACCCATAGTTTTTTTTTTCTTTACTGCCACTCATTCATTCACATTAATCATGAATATAGTAGTGTCGCGGCGGTTCACTAGTCTGTAATTATATATATTTTTTCTGCCAGCACCTACATCTGTGGTGATGCCAGTCATTCCAGTAGAGGCCACAGCTCAGCTCGTTCCAGCGATTAAAGCCGCAGCCGACCCGTTCCTGAGCCGGAGCTTCCAATACGCTCCATAGAAGAAGCCGATACATACCTGGTTCCACCTGCGGAACCCGCGACTAGTTTCCACACTACTGAGACTGTCGCCTGTTTCTCCCCTGAACCGGAGGCCTCCTCTGCAATTACCGAGGCCTACCTGGTGACCGGGATCGAAACACCACTTCCCGCTGCTACAGAAGAAGAGGCAGGCAGCCTGGAAGTCCTGCACAATGACCCTGAGGAGAACTTTGCAGCACAGCCACCCATCGACCCAGAGGATTCCGTTCCATCATCTCCGTCAGCCGAGCAGCCCGACGTAGTCATCGAAGGAGAGATTGAGGATGATGACGACGAGACCTACAGCGCCGCTGAGGACCTCTACACCGGGTTCGCCTGGGGAGTGTAACCACCCGGGGGTCTGCCGCCAGTGCCCCGCGGCATGCTGCCGTTACTCCCTCGGCTCCTACCGCCCCTGTCCGGCCTCAAGGGTCCCGGGTGTCGACCATCCGCCGACGGCTCCGGGGCGCTGACAGCCGCCGCCCGCGGGTCGGTCGGGTAGCGTCTTCCTTACCGTATGCTCCCCGGGTGCGCGCACCTGTCCCCAGCTGCAAGGGTCCAGCACCCTCTGCTTGAGCAACACTGCTCCTCTCACTTCCGGGACCACTGCTTGAGCTATGACAATCCATCTCCATATTAGTATCTGCTGGAGAACTGCAGGGAGCTTGCTCCTCCCCTCAGCCAATCACCAGGTCTCTGTGTTCTGCCAATCAGGAGAACCCTGCTATGATATAAGCTTCCTGTTTTCTCTTACTCATTGCCAGGGCAATTTCTATGTAGAGAACTTGCTACTCCTGGTCTGGTCAGGTTGTTTCTTTATTGGCCGATATCTGATTACTCTTGTTCCTTCCCGCAGATTCCTTCCGTGCCGGCTCCTTGCTGACTCCAGTGGTCTCGGTCTGCTTCCGGACCTCTTCCCTGTTGAAGAGCTTCCTCCAGCCCTGCTCCGGATTCTCTGTGTTCCCGGTTCCCGTTTCTTATTGTATACCCGGTTGCTGTTTTGTTACCACGTCGCCTGGGGTCGGTTTAACACTCGTGTCTGCTTCATTGGCCCCTCCGAGGTTGGTACCGGCGGGATCCCTGTATAGGGGTTAAGCTCCGGGGCCTCCTTCGGTGGTTTTCCAGTGCTGCGACCTTGTGGCTCTCCCCAGGGGCGTGGGGTCTTGTGTTGTTGTTGTTCTAATAAACCTGTTGACTCTACTGTACTGGTCCGCCTCTCTATCACCCGGTATCAGCATCCGCTCTACGCGGTCCAGTGGGTCCACGTGTGGGGTCCGTCAGTAGGACGTGACAGATCTTGCCCTGGCCATGGACCCCGCTGATACCAGGTTTGATGCCCAAAGAGAGCTGGCCGGACTCCGCCAGTGTCACGACCAGGTCGTGGGTTTTATCCAGTCTCTGGAGGGGCGCCTAGGGGCGCTCTCCGCTACTGATCCCGCTCTCTCTTCTCAGATCTTGGTTCTCCACCAAGAGTTGGACCACCAGAGAGGGATACAGACTCGGATGCTATCCCATCTGGCCTCCGTGGATGATCGGCTCACCAGCCTACAGAGAGCGACTGGAGGTCCAGGTTCCGTCCCCGTGCTACCTGCTGAAGTTCCGGCCGGAGCCGTGTCTTCTCCACGCTTATGCCAGCCCACCAGGTATGCAGGGGATCCTAAAACATGTCGGGGGTTCATTAGCCAGTGCCAACTCCACTTCCGGTTGCTACCCCACTAATTCCCGACGGATGAGGCAAGAGTGGCGTTTCTGGCTTCGCATCTCGAGGGAGAAGCACTGGCATGGTTCAACCCGGTATTGGAGAGGGAAGATCCCATCGTGTCCAACCTCCGGGCGTTCTTGGACACCTTTCGAAGAACCTTCGATGAACCGGGTCAGGTGGCCTCTGCCACCGAGGCACTCTTCAACTTGCACCAAGGTAACCAGTCTGTTGGGCAGTATGCCATCCGGTTCCGTACCCTTGCTTCCGAACTCCGCTGGGCGGATGAGCCCTTAGTTGGTGTCTTCCGCCGGGGATTGTCGAGCCGGATCAAAGACGAACTGGCGGTTCGGGACCTGCGAGGCTCCCTGGAGGAGTACATCACCCTTGCTGTCCGAATCGACCGTCGTCTTCAGGAGCGGTCGCAGGAGAGAACATAGGAGAGGACGCAGGAGAGAAGACCCCTTCGCTTGGCTCCCACTTTCCAGCGACCTCTTCTTCCGGTACCCACAGCGCCTCCGACAGGCCAGGAGGCCATGCAGGTGGATCACGTCTGCTCCCGGATCCAGATGAGGGAGGAGAGGATCACCCGGGGTCTATGCCTGTACTGCGGGGATCTGACCACTTTCGTCGCCAATGCCCCAAGCGGCCGGTGAACCTCCGTCTTGGACAGGTAAGAGAGACCAACCTAACGAAGAACGATTCCTCTCACCCTCTCACTATCGCCATCCTGCTTAAGGTCGGAGACAAACGCCAATCGGAGGTGGCTCACCTGGATTCCGGTTCTGCAAGTAATTTCGTGCAACAAGACGCGGCGCAGCGCTACGGTATTCCTATATACCCCTGCAGCAACCCCGTGTCATCATCTCGGTCGATGGGAGACCCTTACAGGACGCCGTGACGGGTGTCACCGGAGAGGTAGAGATACAAGTCGGAGCTCTGCACACGGAGCGCCTCACTTTCTATGTCCTGCCGACCCTGTCTCCTCCGTTTATGCTTGGTCTTCCATGGCTCCGCATGCATGAACCGGTTCTGGAATGGCGAACAGGTGAGGTCCTGCGGTGGGGGCAGGCTTGTCATAGTCGTTGCCTTCTTCCCGTGTCCCCGGTCCGGTTGCCACCATCACCGGCAGCGTTACCCGGTCTGCCCTCGGCCTATTGGTCGTATGCCGACGTCTTCGACAAGAAGGAGGCCGAGACGTTACCCCCGCACAGACCTTATGACTGTCCTATAGACCTGGTGCCTGGGGCTCAACTCCCGAAAGGCCGTATCTATCCGTTAAACCCTGCCGAGACCCAGGCAATGTCCGACTACGTAAGGAACAGCCTGGCGCGGGGTTTCATCCAGAAGTCCTCCTCACCCGCAGGGGCAGGGTTCTTCTTCGTAAAGAAGAGGGACGGCTCCTTACGACCGTGCATTGACTATCGGGGTCTCAACGCCATCACTGTGAAGAATAGATACCCGCTTCCCCTCATACCGGAGCTGTTCGACCGGTTACTTGGTTCCCGGGTCTTCACGAAGCTGGACCTCCGAGGGGCATATAACCTGGTCCGGATACGAGCAGGAGACGAATGGAAGACCGCCTTCAACACCCGGGACGGGCACTATGAATATAAGGTAATGCCGTTCGGTCTCAGTAACGCCCCTGCTGTCTTCCAGGAATTCGTGAATGATGTCTTCCGGGACCTTCTGTACGTGTGTGTCGTGGTCTACCTGGATGACATTCTGGTGTTTTCTCCGGATCTTCCCACTCACAGGCGAGATGTCCGACGGGTCCTTCTCCGGTTACGGGAAAACCAGTTGTATGCCAAATACGAAAAATGCTTGTTTGAACGGACATCTTTGCCCTTTCTGGGCTACGTTATCTCCGACGTCGGTCTGGAGATGGACCCAGAGAAGCTTTCCGCAATCCTCTCGTGGCCTCGACCCATAGGACTCAAGGCCATCCAGAGGTTCCTTGGTTTTGCCAACTATTATCGGCAGTTCATCCCACATTTTTCCGACGTGGTCAAGCCTCTTACCGCACTGACCCGGAAGGGGACGCCTGCTAAGGCTTGGACCCCCGAGGCCGAGACCGCCTTCAAGACACTCAAGAGTGCCTTTTCCTCGGCTCCAATTCTCCACCGGCCGGTGGCGGATAACCAGTTCTTTCTGGAGGTGGACGCATCCTCCGCCGGAGCCGTCCTCTCCCAGAAGTCCTCCTCAGGGCATATGGTGACATGCGGTTTTTTCTCCAAGGCCTTTTCCTCTGCATAGCGGAACTACTCCATAGGGGATCGGGAGCTGCTGGCCGTCAAAATGGCGCTGGAGGAATGGCGATACCTCCTGGAGGGAGCAGTACATCCCGTGGTGATCTACACCGATCACAAGAACCTGGCATACGTCCAGTCGGCACTGAGACTCAATCCCCGACAGGCTCGATGGTAACTGTTTTTTCGCCCGCTTTGACTTCCAACTCCATTTTCGCCCAGCAGGCAAGAACATCAAGGCGGATGCCCTATCCCAGTCCTTCCTCGTAGAGGACCAAGAGGAGGAGCCCCGATCCATCATCAATCCATCCAACATCCGCATGGTGGCACCTCTCCGTCTGTCCCTTCCGCCTCCAGGTAAGACGCTGGTACCCGAGGCTGATCGCAGGCACGTCCTGCGCTGGGGTCATTCGTCCAGACTCGTAGGCCATGCGGGGGTAACCAAGACCCAGCTCCTGATTGAGCGGTACTATTGGTGGCCGCAGATGCGTCGGGACATCTCCGACTATGTCTCCGCCTGTCCTTCTTGCGCTCGGAACAAGACGCCCAAGCAACGGCCCGTCGGGCTCCTTCTACCCTTACCGGTGCCCTCAGAACCATGGAGGCACATCGCCATGGACTTCGTCACTGACCTTCCTGTCTCCTCCGGTAACACTGTGGTATGGGTCGTGGTTGACCGGTTCTCGAAGATGGCTCATTTCATTCCCCTGCCCGGTCTTCCATCTGCTCCCAGGTTGGCTGAACTGTTCGTGTCTCATGTTCTCCGTCTGCATGGTCTTCCCTCTAACATTGTCTCCGACAGGGGTGTGCAGTTTGTCTCCAGGTTCTGGCGTTATCTCTGCAAGAAGCTCGATGTCAACCTCGACTTCTCTTCTGCTTATCATCCACAGTCCAATGGGCAGGTTGAACGGGTAAATCAAGTGTTGTCCGGGTACCTGCGACATTTCGTCAATGCCCACCATGACGACTGGTCCTCCCTGCTTCCCTGGGCCGAGTTTTCCTATAACAACCATGTTGGTGAGTCCTCCGGTAACAGTCCTTTCTTTATAGTCTACAGACACCATCCTAGGGTCCCACGTCCCGTAGCGGACGCAACTCCGAATCCAGCTGCGAACACGCTGGATCGAGACTTTACCAGGATCTGGGAGACGACCCGTTCAGCCCTGAAGAGGGCTTCCCAGCGGATGAAGGGTCATGCCGACAAACGTCGTCTGGACTCCCCCCTGTTCAACCCTGGAGACAAGGTATGGCTCTCCTCCAAGTACGTACGCCTCAAGATGCCTTCCTACAAGCTCGGTCCGCGATATATCGGCCCCTTTGCTGTGGTCCGGAGACTGAATGAGGTGTGCTACCAGTTACGTTTGCCTCCATCACTGCGTATCCACAACTCTTTCCACCGTTCTCTCCTCAAGCCTCTGGTCCTCAACCGCTACTTCCCGGATCCGGACTCGCATCCACCACTGGTTACGGCTTCCGACGTGTTCGAGATCAGTGCTATTCTGGACATGAGGATGAGGGGTCGTTCTAAGTGGTATTTGGTCGACTGGAAGGGGTTTGGTCCCGAGGAACAGTCCTGGGTACCCGAGGCAGACGTCAATGCCCCGCGCCTCCTGCGCAGGTTTCTGGCCGGGTTCCATCCGGGGGGGCGTGGAGGGGGGGTACTGGAACCACCCGGGGGTCTGCCGCCAGTGCCCCGCGGCATTCTGCCGTTACTCCCTCAGCTCCTACCGCCCCTGTCCGGCCTCAAGGGTCCCGGGTGTCGACCATCCGCCGACGGCTCCGGGGCGCTGACAGCCGCCGCCCGTGGGTCGGTCGGGTAGCGTCTTCCTTACCGTATGCTCCCCGGGTGCGCACACCTGTCCCCAGCCGCAAGGGTCCAGCACCCTCTGCTTGAGCAACACTGCTCCTCTCACTTCCGGGACCACTGCTTGAGCTATGACAATCCATCTCCATATTAGTATCTGCTGGAGAACTGCAGGGAGCTTGCTCCTCCCCTCAGCCAATCACCAGGTCTCTGTGTTCTGCCAATCAGGAGAACCCTGCTATGATATAAGCTTCCTGTTTTCTCTTACTCATTGCCAGGGCAATTTCTATGTAGAGAACTTGCTACTCCTGGTCTGGTCAGGTTGTTTCTTTATTGGCCGATATCTGATTACTCTTGTTCCTTCCCGCAGATTCCTTCCGTGCCGGCTCCTTGCTGACTCCAGTGGTCTCGGTCTGCTTCCGGACCTCTTCCCTGTTGAAGAGCTTCCTCCAGCCCTGCTCCGGATTCTCTGTGTTCCCGGTTCCCGTTTCTTATTGTATACCCGGTTGCTGTTTTGTTACCACGTCGCCTGGGGTCGGTTTAACACTCGTGTCCGCTTCATTGGCCCCTCCGAGGTTGGTACCGGCGGGATCCCTGTATAGGGGTTAAGCGCTCCGGGCCTCCTTCGGTGGTTTTCCAGTGCTGCGACCTTGTGGCTCTCCCCAGGGGCGTGGGGTCTTGTGTTGTTGTTGTTCTAATAAACCTGTTGACTCTACTGTACTGGTCCGCCTCTCTATCACCCGGTATCAGCATCCGCTCTACGCGGTCCAGTGGGTCCACGTGTGGGGTCCGTCAGTAGGACGTGACAGGGAGACACCAAGAATCCTTCTGCCGGGCGATCTGCTCGGGTACTTTGGTCGGGTGCCGCCGCAGCAACATCTTCTCCGGTTCCGTTAAACCGGGCTCCTCTCCAGATTGCCCACCAAACTCGAGCCGTTCAATAACCATCACGCCGTAGCGACTGTATCCACACGCCGCACCACTCCGACGAAGAGGTACGTTGTATCCGAAGGGAGGAGTGGCACGCTCGGCTGCACGCCAACATGCAGGCCCGCGCTGAAGCCCGCCGCCAATCTCCATTGCCTGATGAGTTCCGTAAAACCGGACGGGTGAGCACCTTTAACTTATCCACCGGGTGGGGATTCGTAAGGGAGGAGGGTGTGAGTACTGAAGTATTTGTGGGGCGCTGTGATTGTGAATCGCACCTACCGCGAGGGCATCCATACCGAGACTTATATAGAGGGGACATTGTAACCTATGAGCGACATATATGCTGTGACGGGTGGTTCGCTATACGAGTCCGGAACACTGCCCTCCATAAGTGACTTTGTTGTTTGAACTTTTCACAAAGAGACTTCTTCCTGTGTGCAAATAACACCGCGACTTGGCGGCTACAGCCTGAACTTTTACCTAAGGACAGCCGACAGGCCGCGCAATGTGTTAACCTGTTTATCTTACCGTTTCACTTTTATGCATACAATGACCTGTCATTAATAAAAGTGTTTTTTACCTGTTATAAAATATAAAAACCTCTGTAATGTGGGTAGTGTGACGCTTGGGGACAAGCGTATTCAACCAAGGGGAGTGTGGCGCCCCGCAACGAGTGCGTCACAGGAGGGCCATAAATGCAGCCGCAATATTCTCTGACACAGCAGTGACCTAGTTAACTTGGAGATCCAACCCTGCATGCATCACCTAGAACAGAGGACCAATCCAGGGTCCTGGTGGGCAGAGTGCTAGGTAAGTGTGTAGGGAGAACAGACACTTAGATTAGTGTAGTCCAGAACACAGTCAAGAAGAGTCTAGAACTTGAACTTGGAGTAGGAGCGGGGGCTCCGCACCCCGTGCAGCCCCCGGGCCGTCACCGGTCGGTGTCAGCACCTGAGGCCTCAACAACCGGGATCGGGCATCATTACCACGGGTTCCAAAAGACTCCCGTGCCCAAAAACTTCACAGCCGGTTCACTGGTACCGAAGCTGGCAGCAGTTCACCTCTGCTACGCGAACCAGAAGCGTGGAGGAGCAGCTTTACAGGAGCACCCCACCACCAGCCAACTTCCAGTCGTCTAACCAGCGGTGTACCCACCGAGGGATCCAAGGCTCCCCAAAACATCCACAACGTACAAATTGGATAGGGCATTGAAGTAGCCTCCCCGTACCCGATCTGGTATTCCTGGGTGACAATGGCGAAACACTTAGCTAGAATGGAGGAACACTTGCGGATCTCTGAGGGACACTATCACTGCTGAGTCCACCCGGTCTACTACCAGTAACTGTATACCATGTACTGCCTGCTGGTTACAGTAAAGACCCGTTACAGAGACTTTCTGTGTCCGTGCTTCCTTATGAACTGTCCGTCCGTACTACAAGGTAACCGCAGCTCCAGCCTCCGGGGATCACCGCTCAGCCTGTGGGGAGCGTTCCATCTTGCTGCTGTCCATCCCCCGGAGGTTCCGCAGCGTCGGTAACGATTACCGAAACTACTCATAGGTGGCGTCACGAATAAATTAAGCCCCTTTAATCTGTTCCCTACAAGACGTCTTCAACTGTTGATCTGCACTCAACCGGGCCCCACTACCGGCAGGCGCGGCCCACCCGTGACAAGGAGGAAGGAGCTACAGCCTGTCTAAACCGGAGTCCCGGCCGCGGTGAGTCACTCTTCCCTTCATGTGTTGATTCCCCCTTCCCCTCCTCTTTTCCTCTTTCTATCTTCCCAGCTCCTACCTTCCCCCCTTGTTCCCTTCCCTTCGTTGATCCATTATCTAATAACCTTACCTCACTTCCTTCTGATCTCACTTTTCTTTCTGTACCGCCCCTCCCCCCTCTCTCCCCTCCAATGACTAATGGGTTTATGTTTTTTTGGTACTGTTGACTGCGTTTATAAGTTGGGTAATAAAATAATGTCACAACATTAATGTTCATATATGCTCCTCCTGTCTGAGACACTTGAAACTAGAAAGCGCTGTGGTTGGGTCCTGGGCGCACGGTCCTGCTGAAGTGTACCAGTCACCCCACACGTAGGGAGTGTCTTTGACACACACCACAGAGTTTACTCTGTTAATTTCTTTGGTCTGTAGGTTCGTCAACCTGCTGACCTTCGGGACAGGAATTAGAGTTCCAGTCCCCCACACTTCTTTTTTTTTTTCTACGCTGACTCTTCATCTTTTCTGCTTCTGTCTCTTTTCTTTTCCTAAACCTCACCCGCCCCCCGTCTCATTCAACCACCACTATGTCCAAAATTAACATCTGTTCGCTAAACATCAGAGGCTTCAATATACCTGAAAGACGCTCTCAGGTTCTCACACATATGCACAAGAAACGTGTCCACATCCTCCTTCTACAGGAAACGCACTTCAGGTCTGATAAGATCCCATCTATAAAGCATAAATATTTTAATAAATGGTTCCATAGCCCTAACCCAGAGGCGAAATCCAAAGGTGTTATTGTAGCTATACATAAATCCTTGGCGGCGAAGGTGATGGACTCCAGGATAGATCCTTGTGGCAGATTTGTTTTCCTGAAACTGCAGATAGCTGGGGATATCATAACCATTGCTGACCTCTACTTACCCAACCAGGACACGGCCCGTAGACTGATGACATATCTACACATCTTAACAAACTTTGCAGAGGGTTCGGTGATACTAGGAGGCGACCTTAATTTTGTATTTGATCGGGACTTGGTTTCCTCCACTCGCAGATCCTCTGTACCTGCTTCTCATCTTGAGAACCTGAAGTCTACGCTTCTTGACGCCAGACTGGTTGACGTCTGGAGGTTGCTGAACCCGAGGACCAAGGATTATACTTACTACTCTGCTGTGCACGACATGTACAGTAGGATTGATCTGTTTCTAATTAGCCATAAACTCTTATTGGCAGACCCTGCTGTCGAAATTGATCCTATGATCTGGTCGGATCACGCTCCGATCTTCCTTTCCCTTGGCCTCTCGGGTTTGGCTCTGACAGAGTGGACCCGGTCCCTCAATCCAGGCCTTTTGAAACAACCAGCTTGTCAGTCGGCGGTGCGATCTGCGATTGCGGAGTTCTTGACTGATCATAAGTCGGACCCTACCGCACTCCCTTTTAAATGGGAGGCCATAAAGGGAGTGATCAGGGGGATCTTCATTCAACAGGGGTCCAAACTGAAGCGCGAAAGGACTCAAGCGGTTTCGGATTTGATGGCCTCCATCCACCAATTGGAGATCCAACATAAACAATCGCAAACCCCGCAACTCCTTATTGAACTGACCAAGGCCAGTACTGACCTGCGTACCATAATGGACTAGGCCTCTAATCGCCAACAAGATCGTTTCCGCAGATATTTGTACGAGTTCTCAAACAAACCGGGGAGAGCGTTGGCTAGATTTATCCACCCACGACTCCCCTCCACATATATACCATCCATCAGGTCAAAGATGGGGGGACTCCTCCACGGGTCTCGTGAGATAGTAGATTCGTTTGGTGACTATTACAAATCTCTATATAACCTTAGAGGTCCTTTAGCTGACATGCTTTCCGCGGATTATCATCGACGTGTTGAGGACTACTTGGCAGATACGCCACTTCCCCCTATCAAGGAAGAGGACTCGGAAATTATAGAGGCCACTTTCATGGAACAGGAAGTGACTGACATCATCGCAGCGCTTGCCAATGGGAAGAGCCCAGGCCCTGATGGTTTTTCGGCAAACTTCTATAAACTGTTTGTACGAGATTTAGCACCACAACTAACATCTCTCTTCAACTCTATCTCCGACTCCTGCCCCTTTCCCCCCAGACACTGGCAGCTACAATCACAGTAATACCGAAGCCAGGAAAGGACCCCATCTCCTGTGCTAGCTATCGCCCCATCTCCCTTCTGAATCTTGATGTGAAGATCTTCGCTAAGATCTTGGCCTTGAGACTGGGACCCTTATTACCGGCCTCTATCTATAATGACCAAACTGGGTTCATCATGCACCGAGAGGCAAGAGATAATACGATCAAGACCCTACTTATCGCGACGCAGATCCACAGCCGCAACATTCCCACGTGCCTTCTTTCGGTTGACGCTGAAAAGGCATTCGACCATCTGAGCTGGGACTTTCTCTTTGCCTCTCTGAAACAGCTAGGTTTGAGTCCGGTCATTATGGGGAAGATTCGAGCACTGTACTGTGGTCCTACTGCTTGGCTGAGAGTCAATGGGCTCCTCTCTTCTGCCTTTGGGGTCTCCAACGGTACGCGGTAGGGTTGCCCCTTGTCACCCATGCTATATGCCATTGCAATGGAGCACCTGGCTTGCGCCCTTAGGGGATCCACGGAGGTGGAGGGTGTGCAGATTCATGGCACCCGTTTCGAACTTGCTCTCTACGCAGACGATCTTTTGATATATGTCTCAAACCCCCGGGTCGCTTTCCAGGTCATCATACGTGTGTTCATGAGGTTTGGTGATGTGTCAAACTTCAAAGTAAACTACACCAAGACGGAGGTAATGAATCTCACACTGCCAGATGCCCTGGTTCATCAGCTTCAGTCTTCCTTCTCTTTTTGATGGGTGGACGGGGGCTTGAGGTACCTGGGTATCACTATTCCTAGAGATCCTAAAGACCTTTTTGCCCTTAACTACACCCCACTTCTACAATCTACACTACGCGATTTGAAAAGACGTGGTGGCACTCAACTATCTTGGTTTGGCCGTATCAACGCCATCAAGATGGATATTCTGCCTAGATTTCTGTACTTATTCCAGACTGTCCCCACCGACGTCCCACTCCAGTTCTTTCGCCACTTAAATATCGCCCTACGTAAATTTGTCTGCGGTTCCAGGAAACAGCGGATTCATTTCGCGACACTGACTGACCCAAAGCGAAGGGGCGGGACTCCCTGACTTTCAGTGCTACTATCAAGCGGCACTTTTATTGAGGATTTTAGACTGGAGATTCAACCTACACCGCAAACAGTGGGTGACTGTTGAGAATTTGATCTCGCCCTCTCCGCTACGCTGGGTGCCATGGATGCAAAAGAATAACCGTCCTCCGAACGTGTTGTTTCCCCCTCTCACACGGGTGGTGCTGAATTTCTGGGACACATGGCGGGGTGGAGACTGCGATCCTACCTACCCATCACTTTTGGGTCCCCTCTTTAATAACCCAGACTTTCCCCCGGCGATTGGGAGACTGACTTTTTTGGGCTGGAGTGCTGACTCAGGCCCCGGCTTGAGTCGGGTTGCGGAGTGGCTGACGGAGGTGACGACGGCGGGGGTGGTGTGGTGGGGCCAGGGTCCTGGTTGGAGATTTCCCAACTGAGAACATTTATTCGGTCTCTGAGCAGGAGGTCCCCCTCGGGATTTGAGTCCCTGTTGCTCTCAACTGACTCCCCCCTCACGTTATCTCCCTCTTGTGTGATATGATCTTAGAGGCCAGGCCATCTGCTGTCCCTCGATTCTTCGCGGCATGGCGGACTGACCTAGGAATGACCTTCTCTGACTCTGAACGAACTAAAATTTGCACACTAACCCACAAGATGTCGATATCCTGCAACTTTCAGGAGACAAATTACAAAATCATGACCAGGTGGTACAGAAACCCTTCTCTTCTGCACACAATTTTTCCTTCGGTGTCGGACTTGTGCTGGAGATGTGGGGAGGAACCGGGCACCATGCTACATGTTTGGTGGCACTGTACGCCCATTCAGACTTACTGGCACATAATCTTCTCAACATGTGAGTCCATCACCAGCACACACTATCTTCTGTCCCCTCAGATTGCACTTCTGTCTCTCATCCTGGGACCACTCGCCTTAATCAAACGCGGTCTTTACCGATTTTGTCTCATGGCTGCTAGGGCCTTGATACGAAGGCATTGGAAGTCCACAGTTACTCCTTCTCTTGGAGAGTGAGTGAAGGAGATGGACAGAATCTGCCGCATGGAGGGTCTGATGGCACGGGTCCATGACACCTGGGAGAAACATCAGAGGCTGTGGACCCCTTGGTGGCTTTACCGGGATGGCCTCCCTCTAACACAGCATTTGCGAAACCTCATAGACACATCCTTCTCCCTCCCCTCCCCCTTTTCTTCCCCCTTCTCTCCTTTCCTTCTCCTGTCCTCTTTAGTCGCTCTCCTTCTTCCACTCTCTCTTCTATTGTTCTCTACACACCTTTTTATATGACACTGAAGTTTTTTCTTTTAATTTTGTGTTGCTTAGAAATTCCTTCAGGGGTTTACCTTCTTGGGGATTTTCTTCTGAGAGCCTCTGGCCAGATTGCTTCAGCACTAGATGGACGAGGTTGAGTAACCGACTCTACCAACAGGGAAGCATATACTTCTATTGTCTGAGTATTTTCTCTATACTAGAACAACTATGCCCCTATTTTACTTTGCTGCTTTTTCTGGCACCTTTCCCCCCTCATAAAGGGTAATAGTAAATTGTATACCTGTGTTTGCAGTTAATGCAGATAATGTAGTTTTGGAATTAAGCTGAATATTTTATTATGCTCTGTCATGTTAAAAATTTGAATAAATATTTTCTGGAAAAAAAAAATTCCAATGTCCTATTTTAAAGCGGTCGCCACCATCCAATCCACTTTTGTGTGGGTGGGGAGGTCAGCCATGCTCAGTCGCTCGATAATGTCCCGGTCGAAATCAGCGGGTGGAATTGGCTTACCTAACTTTAAATACTATCAACTTGCTGTGCACTTGCCAGAATGGTAGATTGGTGTAGGAACTCAGGGGCAAATCTTGGGAAGGGAATAGAACCGAATTTTTGTCCTGTACTCTGGTCAGATTGCTTTGGATTCTCTCTGCAGCTCCTGCCACAATACGCTCGCATCTTACATTGGGGGCAACAGTGTTTTATTGCGCAGCCTTGTGGACTAGACCCTTCATAATTCCGACATGTTCCAGACTCACACCAGTGCTGAGCCACCCGGACTTTGCACCTGCAGTTGAAGATAATGTGTTCCGTCAGTGGATCACTTTGGGTAGAGATGGAGTGGAGACCTTTAGAGACGGAGATGACTGGCCCTCATTGGTTGTACTTAGGACGTAGGATAACCCTATTTCGCTGGGATGGTGATGTTTATGTGGCGCCCCGCCAAGCAGGCGTCACAGAGGGTTACTGCACCCGTAAAAGAGGTGCAGATACCCCAGCTGCAGGTGGATTTTAGAATGGTGAGTGGAACTCATAACCAGCACTCCCACACTAGATTACACGGTGGGAGGTTACCCGGGAGGGAATAAAACCACCTGTAGGGGGAACTAAGAGAGCTGTTGGGAGAAGAATGGCAAAATAGGAGGAAGGAGGCTCTTTGCCTCGAAGGAGGGAGAAAGACAAGAGAGGGTCTCTCGGCTGAGGGACCAGGAGACTCTGCTGCATTTCCTTGAGCATAAACTTGTTTCCCTATAGGAACGCTGCCCCGGAGGTCCAGTTCTACCTGTGGAGGACTTCATCAACTCAGCCGCAATACCATCTACTTCCAGCGGACTGTGGCAGCGCTGGTGGCATCTCACCAGAAACTACAGGTGGCGTCACAACAAACTTTATATATAATCGTACATATTACCCCTTTTTTGGAAGATAGGCCCAGGACACTGGATCAGGCGCAGCCACCACTCTCCCGTGACAGCAGGAGTGTTAACCTTTGCAGCCTGACACCCGAGTATCCCAAAGCCTAGGCGCAACATATCTTTTTCTGGCGTCACGAACAGGATATCGTGCCTGGTACCACTGGGTACTGTGCGCCTTGAACTTGGACTTAAAACAAACTTTTTCCGCCATTGCTTGGTGCCAAAAATGGGTTCCCACCATTACTGCAGGAGGACCCAAGATGGCGCCGTAGCCATGTACTAAACTAAACACCATGTGCAGACCCGGGGGTGTGCCTCAGCCCCTAGAAGAAGGAGGGCCAAGACAGTGGCACCAAAAAGTGTGGCCGCCCAGATTGCCATCAATCAATCAGGGGGGCGGCCCACAGGAAGTTCCCCGGCAGTGGCCGCCCATAAGAAGACAAACCGGAAGAGAAGGACAGAATGAACAAGGCTCCTTCTTGCCCGGCAGCATGGCGGCACCCCGTTAGAGAGACATTGTGCGCGAGCTTGAGGAGCAAACCCAAGCTGCGCAAGGAGACCCGGCAGCAGCGTCCCTCTTGACCTTGGAGGGGGATGCTGACTACTGGAGGGACGCTTTTGGGCGGCTCCGCCAGGAGATGGAAGAAGCCCTGGCGTGGGTGTTCTGGCGGGGGAGCGTGGAGCGGACATATGAACTATCCTCCATGAGAGCGGACTGTGAGACGCGAGAGGCGGCAGTGGCCGAAAGCGCAGTTGTGGAATACTGCGCCTCTCTACCACCTGTACCACCACCCATCCAGACCCAGACGCGGGAGTTCAGACAGAGCCCCTGACTTCACCACTGTCCCGGACCAGCAGTTGTCTCCAGCTGGAGGCAGCGTGGACGTCTCCCCACAGCACCAAATATAGTCATCGAGGAGGAGTACGACGAGTCGGAAGACGAGGAACTGGAAGATGCAGAGAGAACCTCGGTAGGGAGCACCCCAGAAGCTGCGTGGTGGACCGCATGGCAGCGGCAGCAGTGAGGAGCCCCTGCTATAGTGAGCTCAGCGGAGACACGAGTTGTATCCAGAGTCCCAATCGGCAACTCCCCACCCCCACAGTACCAGCTATTACGGCAGTCTCCACCATCATTAAATGAAAGAGACCAGTTAGCCAGACAAAGAAGAAGAGAGGAATGGTTCCAGCAAGAACAGGCAACCAGGCGACTTCGGAACGAGGCAAGATCTCAGCCCCCGCTTCCACTGGAACTCCGCTGCCTAGGAACCCTCATCTCCGTTTACCAGGACGAAGGCTGGGGATTTTTACGTGAACCCGGACTTACGGACAAAGTATTTTTCACCAGACGAGATGTGGAGTCATACCTGCGCAGAGGACACCCGGACAGAAACCTTTATAGAGGTGAGCAGGTCACTTACGAGCGGCATCCCGGCCCCTTAGGCTGGTTCGCTATAAGGATTCCCGCTGTGCAGACACTTCCCGTTAAACCAGAGACTCCTGTGTTGAGACATTGCCCCTGTAGATAGTCCCTTTCAGTAACCATGCCCCTTTTATTTTTGTCTTTTCCCTTTTTGTAAGTCCCCCAAGAATAATGAGTGTCCCCTTGAACATTGTCTTCAGCTGAAGACTTAGAGACTTTTTATTTGACTTTCCCTGTTATTGATAATGTTTGCTGTGTGAGCAGCGGCCCAGTGGTGATAATACACACTGGACTGTGCTGGACAATACATTACCGCTGGGCCCGCATAGTTAGTACCGTTCCCCGTTGGGCCAAGTTAAGAATGTCTTTATGCAGAGTTATGATGCAACCGGAGAGTTAGAACTTTGCCGACAGGTGACCCGAGGACCGTGGGGTCTATAAAATACTAACTACTGCAATGTGTTTATGTGCAACGTTTTAAGTAATGTGCCTCCCAGCAATGGGAAGAAATTTATAAAATGCTTGAATGAACATCTCCAGCAAGTTGCAAGCTTTGCCATGCTGTTAAGCAGACTGTGGCTTCCATGGCAAGACATTCATAAAAACATCGCAGCAGACTTCTGCCTGTGCGAAACATACCGGCCATGTATAAGCTGCCATTCAGACCATGGCTGGCTGCCATATCACATATTCCCCCCCTCTGCCTAAAGCCATCCGGCTTGGCACCATACGTCCCTATACTAGGGGGATCGTCTGTGTTGCCACCAAGAGTCAGACCTTGTTACCCTGTCAGACTCTGTCACCTCATGTGTCTGAGTCCCATTTCTGTGAGGCCTTCCCCACCCCAGCAGTTAGTACGATAGTGTGCTTCCCTTGCACCTTTGTCTACTGTCCGGCCTTGGGCTTCTGTCTGTGAGACATGGTCCGGCACTGTCACAAGACTCTTTTCAGGCAACACATCTTTTGGCATGTCACTTTTTCAGATCTCTCTCTCCATGGCTGCCTCCAACGGGTACAGTTGTAGTGAGTCACGTTTAAAGTCAAATCTCCTGTCTCGTCTGACTCTGTATCGTCACATATACTATTGTGTCTTTTGTCTAGGACCCTCAGCATTGGTGTAATAGGGGATCCTCTACCCCTTAACCTATTACATCCCCTCTTCTCAGGACGTCTTCGGATAGCTCTCTGTCGGAGCCTTTCTTCATCACCTAGAGACCCACTGCATCCTTTGTCTCCAACTTCTCCTGTGGCCTTCTATTACTGGAAGGACCCGCATTTAGTTGGATACCTTGATGTAACGATAGCTTTCATCTTCGGCAGCAACGTTGTCTCTCTATTCTCGCTCTTTCCAGCCTTAACTGCTGCAATTCTTTTAGGTGAATCACCCTATAAGTGAGAAGAAGCCGCATATTGTCAAGACTCTCCACTGTCCCCACCATGAGGAATGGAACCATACCTGATTTCCTGGGTATCTTCTTTTCACCATCATCGGGAATTCGTGCCCTCGTCACTCCAGACTTGTCCACCATTTCCTGCATGAGTCGTCCGTTTTTCCCAATGACTTCTCTCAGCAAAGCACTAGGCACCTGGACAACATCTTCCAGTAGACTTTGGGCTCTCTTCATAAGCCCCAGCCGCCTAGCAGCTTCTTCGTTCTTCAGCCGGATCAACTGCTTCATGCGAACACACCTCAAATGCATGTCCCTCAGAATAGCCACCCAATCCACGGTGACTTTGGATGTGGACAGAACCACCAGCTGTTTAGCTTCTGGAGACCAGTACACCTTACAGGCTTCCACGGACTTCTTAAAGTCATCATGCACAGACTCTCTGGCACACTTGTCTCTCAAGTCTTCCGGAACCTCTACCAGGCACTTGAACAAGGAAGTTTCATCCTTCTCTTCTGCCACGATATGATCACCTTGCTCAGTGTCCGGAATAGTCACTCTCCCGACTTCCATCTCTTCAAGATGGTTTAACAGACCAGACACCTGCCGCTCCATCTTCCTCAACGCTGCCTTATTCTTTGATTGGCTTTCTGCCAGGCGACCTCTGAGCTTGGATATCTCTCTCTCTAACACACTTACTCGGCACTCAGCTGCCTGTCTCCAAAGTTCTTCTTGCTTTAATTGCTCTTTTATTAGCACAGTCCTTTCAGACATCTCTCTCTCCAGGGCACTTACTCGGCTTTCGACAGCATATCTCTGAAGCTTCTTCTGCTTCAAATGGGCTTGTACCATCTCCTTGCGCCTCCTTAGCTCGCTTCTTCCGTCCTCCAGATGGGTTGAGCTTCCAACACTCGAGGAGGTATCTGCTTCAGACCTCACTTCGTCTGTGGCTTCTGCACCCTTGGTCTTCACCTGGGTCTCAGCCTTTTTTTTGGGCCTCGGCATTGTCACTTTCAGAGTGTTTTACTCCCTCAAACTCTTTACCTTCAGGGGCTTTAGAGTATTCCACCTTCTCCACTACTGCAGTTACCTGCCCCTCTTGGGGTCCGGCAGCACCACTGGCAACCTCGGCCACGTCTCCTTGGGCATCAGCAGCCCCATCTGTCACACTCGACCAGGCAACATCATCCTCAACTTCAGAAGGCTTCTTACCTTCCCTCTCTTCATTCTCAGGGTCTTGGGAGACGTCTACCCTCTCAGACCTAGCACTGCCTATTTCCATGAGGTGACCTGCTGACCAACCACCGGTTATCCGTTCAGACCCTGGAGAGGGCACACACACCATCTTCTTGGCTGGCTCCATCTTCCTGACTTCATCTTGAGGAGCGTTGTTGATACCATGTGTCAGTTCCTCTGACAGCACAATAACTGTGTCAGCCCCAGTGGTTGCTTCAGGCAGCAACACTTCACCTCCCATCTTGCTTTTCTCGGGGTCTGGAAGAGAACTCAGACATGGAATAGAAGCACATAACAGTATATTATCAGCTGGGGTCTCTGGGGCAGCTTTTTTGTTGCGCTTGCTACTTTTGTGATGGGAGGATTTCCCATCTTTGCTCGGCCCTTCCTTACTGTACTCCCTTTCTACTTTGGCATCAACTCCTTGTTTTGGAGCTTCCCCGTAAGCAACAATCATGTTGTCACACTTCAGAGTCTGATGAACCCCAAGTCACTCTCTAACTTGGTGTCAGCTCTATTCTTTTTCGCTACCACATCACTACCTGTCATACTGTGGTACACTTCAGGGGACGTCAGGTCACTAAGTTGGGGAGACACGTACCTTTCTCTGGTCACCCCAGTCTCAAAACTGTCATTTTTGGGAGGTGTTACTTCCTTATTGTACACAACCCCATCCTTCCACAAGTCCAAAAATAATTTAGAGTCCTAGCCTATTACGACTGGATGCACCAAGTCTGGGACTACACCAACGTCATGGCTCCCAATGTCCCTGGTCGTCTCAATGACAACTCTGGACACTGGATAGTCTGTAGTGTCCCCATGAATGCAGGTGATTTCAATCCTTCGTCCGGGTATCAGATAGACATCAGGCGCTGCCCTCACTAGGGTCACCAGGCTCCCAGAGTCTACAAGTCCAGTCACAGGTTCTGCATTGACTTCCAAGGGACACACACGTGGAACCTCTCCTGGTGGGTAGTTCATATGGCAGACCGGACACACATAGTATGAACACACTTGTCCCTGGCCACAGTCCGTCTGCACTACCTCTTTTCCTTTAGGAGACTCCGCACTCTTTTGGGCAACTACCCCCTTTTTGGACACCGCCCCCTTTTGGGAAACCTTGTTTATAGGGGATACTATTCGGGGACACCCCACAACACGTTGTTGGCGCTGCTGCTGGTGGCTCTGCAGCAGGTGCTTCAGGAGCTCCTCTATACTGTGCCAGGCGTTTCTAGCTGCAAAGAGAAAAAACAGGAGGGCGCTTCAATGGGTAATACCTGATGTTCTAGGGAAAAGGGGGGTAGAGATGCACTAACCTTTCCTGGTTGTACCGCCCGTACAACCAGGATCTCCAGCCTGTGGTGTGTTACTGCTCACCAAGCAGAGCCGAGATGCTTGACTCTTCCCATATGCACCTGGGTTGAGAGTGTTGTCCACCTTTGTGACCCCTCCAAGCCACAGCCCGATGCTTGCTTCCACGTCTGGACACCTGTGTTATAGCAACGAAGCTGCATAGCTGCATAATCCAGAGACATACACCTGTGCTGTTGCCCCCAGCAACCGAGCTTGTAGGCCTCGTCCGTTGCCCCTAGCAACAAGGCTGCTACAATGAATCACAAAAAACAGTCAAACAAACGTGCAAAAATACTGTGTTATAAAAGATAAAAACAGTAAAAAGCAAGTGCTGCTAAAAAAGTAGTAAAAAACAGGGTATTTAGTTGATACTTTTTTGCAAAAAATGTATACTAAGCCGCTCTACCAAACGTCAATGTAACCCGTATCAGAGCAGTCCCTATCTGTTGTGTTTAAAAACCTGACCATGTGCATTAGTACCTACATGAGCAGGGTCCATAAAAACTACTAAGGCTAGGGTCACATTTGCGTTATGACCCTAGCCTGCCGGATTCCGGTTTTATCTTAGAACTTTTTCCAGCGCCGCATAGCGTTACCGCTATGCGGTGCTGGAAAATGCTGCCCTTAGTTACCCGCTGTTTACCTTAACGACCTGTCACACAGGCAGCGGTTTGGAGTGCGCTTTACAGCGCCGCACAGGAAACGCTGTCTGCAACGGTTTCCTGCGCGGCGCTGTAAAGCGCACTACAAACCTCTGCCTGTGTGACAGGTCGTTAAGGTAAACAGCGGGTAACTAAGGGCAGCGTTTTCCAGCACCGCATAGCGGTAACACTATGCGGCGCTGGAAAAAGTTCTAAGATAAAACCGGAATCCGGCAGGCTAGGGTCAAAACGGAGATGTGACCCTGGCCTTAAAAAACAATCCCAAAATAACTATAGTCACTCCTAAAAGGACATATATTTCAACAAAAGAAGGATCACCCTTCTCTTAAGGAATGATTCACAAAAAAATATATATTGAAATTTCTTTATTTATGTATCAAAAAATAAGAAGAAGAAGCGTGGTGCGAAACGATCGTAGGGGAGAGGAGGGATTGTGTGTGCAGTCCAGCAGCAGAATCAGGTACTAAATTAACATCTAGTTTGGGGATCTGGACCATATAATACTATCATGGTGGGTTTACACACACCAATTTATCTGTTCAATATCTGAACCAATCTCTGGTTGCAGTGAAATCATGGATACATTGCTCCATTTTGTGGCTGTGTACAACATGGAGCAATGTATCCATGATTTCACTGCAACCAGAGATTGGTTCAGAGATTGAACAGATAAATTGGTGTGTGTAAACCCACCATTAGGATGTGTCATTGATAGGGGTAATTACACCTGTATACTTAGGGTGCCTTCACACTGCGGCGGCGTCCGGTCCGGGGCTGTCAGGAGTGACAGCCTGGACCGGAGTTTTGCTCCATAGGAGACTATCGGGCTGCACGGAGCTGGATCGCGCCGGGTGGCAATTATCTGCCATCCGGCTGCTAGCTCGCCTGATGAATCCTGCAGAAGTGGGGATTTGTCTGCCGACTCCAAAAACGTTGCTTGCAACGTTTTTGGAGTCGGCAGACAATTCCCCACTTCTGCAGGATTCATCCGGCGAGCTGGCAGCCGGATGGCAGATAATTGCCACCCGGCGCGATCCAGCTCCGTGCAGCCCGATAGTCTCCTATGGAGCAAAACTCCGGTCCAGGCTGTCACTCCTGACAGCCCCGGACCGGACGCCGCCGCAGTGTGAAGCCAGCCTTATGGTGGGTTTACACACACCAATCATTGTATCCAATATCTGAACAGATCTCTGGTTGCAGTGAAATCATGGACATATAGTTCCATTTTGTGGCTGTGTACAACATGGAGCAATCTGTCCATGATTTCACTGCAACCAGAGATTGGTTCAGATATTGGATACAATGATTGGTGTGTGTAAACCCACCATCAATGGGATTGTTGTCACTGGTTGTATTATCCTGGTCTTTCAAGGCCACTTCACACACACAGATATCTGAGTCCAATATCTGAACAGATCTCTGGTTGCAGTGAAATCATGGATATATTGCTCCATGTTGTACACAGCCACAAAATGGAGCAATGTATCCATGATTTCACTGCAACCAGAGATCTGTTCAGATATTGGACTCAGATATCTGTGTGTGTGTGAAGTGGCCTTCACACATTCCTGCCTAATTGGGTCCATTGAATCCTGCCTATGTGTGAATAGATTAGGGATTGATGCATGTCATACTGTGGCAACACATTAATGGTGGGTTTACACGTTTCAATATCGTTGCGATATCGCAACTCAATGGCGCGGGAGCGCGCATTTAGTGCACGTTTCTCCCGCATCGCATCGGAGGTTTACACGCTGCGATATCGGAATACAACGTCCGTGCGATGTCTACGCCCCCCAACCCAGGAACGACCATTTAACATGGGAGTGAATGGGTGACGTTGAACATCGCATCGTAGTTGGGCTCTCACACAGCACGATCCGGCTCCAATCTCTATTCAATATCGGAGCATTGAATAGCACGCTCATTCAATCCCCGATATCGCATTGACATCGTTCCTGCATCGTATTGGACGTTCACACCATACAACGCAGGAACGATATCGGCTCCAACGATCGAACCACGTGACTTTTCATTGAAATCGGACTCCGATATCGCAACGTGTAAACCCGCCATTAGAGATGTTAATTAGTGATAATATATGTACTATGTAGTAAAAGCTGTTTGTACTGGAATACATAGATCCTTTAAGAGGGAATGCTCTGTTTTAATTAATATATATGAAAAAAAATATATTTATTTGTGAATCATTCCTTAAGAGAAGGGTGATCCTTCTTTTGTTGAAATATATGAGCAGGGTCCAGACAGGTCCAGTATCTGACATGGAATGGCTGCAGAAGACGGCTCTCCCCGAGCCACCACCCATTGAGGGGGTGAGCTGAGCTCTGCAGGCAGAAGCCACGGGAATGCTCTACAACCCTCCCACCAGAACTGAGACTGATGGTGCTGGTTGCCTGCTCTCCCCCACCCATTGAGGGGGTGAGCTGAGCGCTTCAGGCAGGGGACACAGGGATGTTCTCTTACACACACTCACATTCCCCCAGAACTGAACCTGCTGCTGGTGCTAGTTGCTCCCTCTCTGGGGCCCTCACCCATTGAGGAGGTGAACTGAGCTCTGCAGGCAAGAGACAGACTTACTTTAGCCGCATTTTTTGCCACCCAGCAAAACATATATGCTGTCTTTAATAGGGCCATCCTTACACGTACATGTATCTGCTGCACCTGCCCTTCAGAGGGAGGGTCATAAAGATGATGGTAGGTGGGCCCGACTGTGCATGCTGAGTACGTGTTATGTCTACAAACCTCAGTAATATGATTAGTCTGCACACAATGGGAGTGAACCCTGAACTCGGGTGAGGTAAATAGTCCCACACCCTACACCTGGCCCGATGAAAAGAGGAATAAAAGAGGCCCTTGCTGTCAGCATCTGTGGACCCCCTGCTTACCGCCAGTCACAAGGCCTCTTACAGGAGTAAGGTCAGTCAGGACCTGATTCATGCAAACAATTCCTGTCTGTGTATGTCACGAGTACATGGTGTACACACAGTGAACTGGTATTTTTAAAGGGAACCTGTCAGTTAGTTTAGACCCTCTAACCTAACACTACCTGTCCCTGCAGCTTCCTACTACATTACTAAGCATCCCTGTCTGAGCAAATTGTGAATTATAAATGTTGAAAAGAAGTAATTTATACACTTACATTTTCTCCTGTTCTGTGGGCAGGCATTCCTAGATGGGTGGCCGATGGGTGGGCATTCTCAAGGGCTCCATTCTCTCCTTTCAGGAGCGCGCTCCTGATTTCTAATTCATTGTCCTCCTTCCGGATATGATACATCGGCATTGCATCATGTCTGTTCTTGCGCAGTGTGGGGGATTATTGGCGTACAGTCTGGCTCTGGAGCATGCGCTTTGTGCATTCCGAAGCCGGCCCGTACACGCGATAATCCCCCAAAATGCACCAGACCAGAAATGATGTGCAGCCAGTGCATCATACCCGGAAGGAGAACTCTCCTGTGGGGTTAGAATGGAGCCGTGGAGACCGCCTACATGGGCATGATACCAGCAGTGAGGGGGGAGATGAAGCCGGAGAGACGACCCAGTGTGATTACATATAGCAGTCAAGAAGACTAATTACCATATGGACATATAAATCACAAAGTCTTTTTTCACATCCATTATAATACACAATTAGCTCAGACAGAGATGGTTAGGGATGTAGTAGGAAGCTGCAGGGACAGGTAGTGTTAGGTTAGGGGGTCTAAATTAGCTTCCTTTTAAATTCTCTGAATTACTGTGAGGTCTGGGCAATATTGCTGACCTACAATAGATTTTTAGATGACACTACAAAGCCACTGAAATTTCTTGCAAATACTTTGCACAGAGAGCTAGCATTGTGAAATTCCCTGGATTACAGCAAAGTGTGGGGGATATTTAGCTCTAAAAAGAGCTGTTGGTTTAATCTACAGATGTTGGCCACTCTGCCTTTGTCTCTCCCTGCTCCAAAGTCTCTACTTACACTACCCATACCTATCAGAGACTTGACGCAAATTAGCTGTTAAAGGGTTAGTCCGAGACCAGTAATTTTATTTCCTAACTACCTTTCTAATTTATTGCTATAATCTAAGATGTTTTCTAATACACTTACTTTAATAATTTCCTACGGTTCCCTCTCTATGCTATTTAACAGCTATTCAAAACATAAAAATAGCAAAAAGATGCCAGCATTATTAAAAATTTTAAATTTTAAATTTTAAATGTGGCGCCTCACCAGTCAGATCACCACCGGGGGTACTGCGTTCCTCCCTTAGAGGGAGTGTAGGGCTCCTGGTCTCTGGGTACCTGGATGGTGGAGTTGAGACCTGCACCACACGCACAAATTTAGGACCCCGGGATTGGATGGTGGGTGGATCCCGGCTGCTGGTCATCATCGCCAGAGGTTCTACAGTAGCGGTGGCCACACATAGTCGCACACCGCAGGTGGCGACATGAATACCCCTTTGCCTTTCATTCCTCCTGTCATCTAAACTTTTAATCAACACCGCCAAGGTCACAGAACCGGGTGGCCACCTTGACACCCCACAAAAAGAACCATAAGAACTGTCCCGGTAACAAGTACCCCATGGTCCTGGAGTGGAAGGGTGTCCCATAAACATTATTAATACAAAATACACTTTTCATATTGATAACAAATATATTGTCATAGGAATCAATAAATGATAATGTGAGAGGTAAAAGGTAAAGACCAAAAGATTAGGACAGCAGCCAGGACACCGAACTGTATATTCAAAGATAGTGTCCGGGCAAGTACTATATAAAACAACAGGTCATAAAGGAGGTATCCAACTAAAGTACAAGTGCAATAAGCTACACGGCCACAAGGTGGCTCCCCATTCCAACATTACAGTTTGGTGAACCTTAAAAGTGTATAATTCTTATTATTCCTCAAACTCGGCTAGGTTGGTGGGCCGCACATAGAAAAACATTTATAGCGGGGGGTCGCATCCCTTGTAGGACTGAGTGATATTTTTAGTAATACCAGAATTTTTTGCTCAATGTAGTAAAGTACAAATCCTGATCCCCTTCTTGTAGTAATGTCCCCATCCTGTAGTAATGTTCTTTTCTACTGATTTCCTCCATCCTGATCCCCTTTTCTAGTGACTTTCCCCATCCTGATCCCCTTTTCTACTGATATTCCCCATCCTGATCCCTTTTTCTAGTGATGTCCCCCATCCTGATCCCTTTTTCTAGTGATGACCCCCCATCCTGATCCCTTATTCTAGTAATGTCCCCCATCCTGATCCAATTTTTCTACTGATGTCCCCCATCCTGATCCCCTTTTCTACTGATGTCCCCCATCCTGATCCCCTTTTCTAGTGATGTTATCCATCCTGCTCCCCTTTTGTAGTGATGTCCCCCATCCTGATCCCATTTTTTTGTGATGTCCCCCATCCTGATCCTCTTTTGTAGTAATGTCCCCATCGTAGATTGTGAGCCCTCGTGGACAGGATATTCTCCCCTCTTGTATCTGTATGACCAAATTGTCCACATTTATTGTATTTGTCCTTGTCTGCCCTTTTAGCATGTAAAGCACCATGAAATTTAATGGCACTATATAAATAAATAATAATAATAATAATAATAATCCTGATCCCCTTTTGTAGTGATGTCCCCCATCCATCCTGGTCCCCTTTTGTAGTAATGTCCCCATACTGATCTCCTTTTGTAGTGATGTCCCCCATCCTGATCCCCTTTTCTAGTGATTTTCCCCATCCTGATCCCCTTTTCTAGTGATGTCCCCCATCCATCCTGGTCCCCTTTTGTAGTAATGTCCCCATACTGATCTCCTTTTCTAGTGATGTCCCCCATCCTGATCCTTTATTCTAGTAATGTCCCCCATCCTGATCCCCTTTTCTACTGATGTCCCCCATCCTGATCCCCTTTTCTAGTGATGTTCCCCATCCTGATCCCCTTTTCTAGTGATGTCCCCTATCCTGATCCCATTTTTTTTGTGATGTCCCCCATCCTGATCCTCTTTTGTAGTAATGTCCCCATTGTAGATTGTGAGCCCTCGCGGACATGATCTTCCCCCCTCTTGTATCTGTATGAACAAATTATCCACATTTAATGTACTTGTCCTTGTCTGCCCTTTTAGCATGTAAAGCACCATGGAATTTAATGGCGCTCTATAAATAAATAATAATAATAATCCTGATCCCCTTTTGTAGTGATGTCCCCCATCCATCCTGGTCCCCTTTTGTAGTAATGTCCCCATACTGATCTCCTTTTGTAGTGATGTCCCCCATCCTGATCCCCTTTTGTAGTCATGTCCCCTTCCTGATCTCCTTTTCTAGTGATGTCCCCCATCCTGATCCCCTTTTCTAGTGATGTCCCCCATCCCGATCCCCTTTAGTAGTGATGTCCCTCATCCCGGTTCCCTTTTGTAGTGATGTCCCCATCCTGATCCCCTTTTCTAATAATGTTCCCCATCCAGATCCCCTTTAATAGTGACGTCCCCCATTCCAATCCCCTTTAGTAGTGATGTTCCCCATCCTGATCCCCCTTTGTAGTCATGTCCCCTTCCTGATCTCCTTTTCAAGTGATGTCCCCATCCTGATCCCCTTTTCTAGTGATGTCCAGCATCCCGATCCCCATTAGTAGTGATGTCCCTCATCCCGGTTCCCTTTTGTAGTGATGTCCCCATCCTGATCCCCTTTTCTTGTGATATCCCCCATCCTGATGCCCTTTTCTAATAATGTTCCCCATCCAGATCCCCTTTTGTAGTGATACCCCCATTCCAATCCCCTTTAGTAGTGATGTCCCCCATCCTGGTCCCCTTTTGTACTGATGTCCCCCATCCTGATCCCCTTTTCTAGGTATGTCCCCCATCCTGATCTACTTTTATGTGATGCCCCCATCCTGTTTTACCTTCTTTTTACACACTCACATACACACTCACACACACCCTCACACACAAACTCACACACTCTCATACACACACTGAAACTCACACATACTTTCTTAGGCGGCCGTCACACGGGACGGTTTCTTGCCCGATATCGTTTAAGCGATCTCCTTTTTGATCGCTTAAGCGATATCGGGCAAGAAATCGTTGCATGTAATCAAGCGATTTACGATGTGAAATTGCTTGATCGTGACATCGCTGATCTGAGCTCCGGAGCTCAGATCTAGCGATGAACGATGCCACGATCTGCTTCATCGTGGTGTATAACACCACGATGAACGATCTCCCAGCGCAGTGCCTATGCTGGGAGATGGTAACTATGGTACACGTCGGGTAACTAAGCGACGCGCGGCGCCTAGTTACCCGATGTGTACCATAGTTACCAGCGAGATCGCGGATCCACATCGCTGGTGAGTCTGTCTGTGTGACAGCTCACCAGCGATGTGAGCGATATTGTAAGCGATCGCGCGTGCACGTGATCGCTTACAATATCGCTAGAGATATTTCAGCGTGTGACGGCCGCCTTATACATATATCCTCACTCACATACTCACACACTCACCCTCACACACCCTCTTACACACACTCACAGTTTTCTTACTTTAATGATGCATCGCTCCAGTGCAGGGGGCCACCGCACTGTGCTGACTTCCGGCCTCTGCTGTGCTATGACTTTCTCCAGCCGCCGCTCAGACAAGCTCTGTTGCTCAGAAAGATCAATGAAATCTGCCAGCCAGAGGCCCGCATGTGATGTCATATTCTGCCATCAGGTGCGGACCGCTCATTGACTGGCAGCTTGCATTGATCTCGCTGAGAGGCAGAGCTTGTTAGTGCCGCGGACGGAAGTTATCACACAGTGGGGACTGCAGCGGCCCCCTTCACTGGGGTGATGCATCATCAAGTTGTCCAAGGTGCCACGGGCCGCATAGTGAGGCCCCAGGGGCCGCATGCGGCCCTTGGGCCGCGTGTTTGAGATCCCTGTATTAGACCATAAATGAATAAACATTATCCATTCTGTACTTCTCTTCATCTGTCCGTGCCCAATGTATGTTTTGCAGATGCTTCTTCGGGGGACATGGGGTAGAGACAAAAGTGACATCAGGAAGCCAGGATCTTCCACTGATGTCACTTGTGGACGGCGCTTATGTCCTCCGGCAATGCCGATCTGCACCACACCCGGTATACTGACACTTCAGTGTGGTCATCACACAGTGGCAGAAGCAAAGTATGGGGGAAGATTAGTAAATACATCGTGGGGAGGAGGTTGAAGAAGGGGGGTTCAGACACCACACTGTGGGGAGAGGGGCTGGAGACCCTTACGAAAGGGGAGAAAAAGAGCCTCTGTATGTATGCGTGCACAACCGTAATGCTAGTGAATATCATAAATTTATTACATAAAGTGAAAAACAGGAAGCCATGACAAAACTAAAAACAATTACTTATCACTGCCTACTTGTTATTTAAGCCTATGTTATACCTTGATATTTCCTGGTTCATAGGTGGTTTGAACCTGCTTATACCCTGTACTGATGCATTATTACTACACTGGCTCTCCTTGGTAATACTGGGTGTTTGGTGGACTTCAGTAGTTCTAACCCAAAGAACTACTGATACCTGGAGGTTATATTACCATTGACTTATAACATAAGCCCACATTATGCTTTGTTGCCATTTGATAATTCCTGGTCTAGTGTTGGTATAACTGTATTAATGCACTATTGATCTCTGGTGGTATACTGGTTGCTACAGCATACTTGAATTACTGTTTAATTGTTAGTACCTTGCTACTAATACCTTCATTGCTACCGGGTATCACTAATTTATACATACTGTGGCACCTTATTACCACCTTAGAACACTGGGTTTATCATTCTTAAATGGACTGGCTACCGGGTTACCTCAATGGATATAACTACCCTAATGCTCACAGATGGTAGGGAACACTGGTTATACTCAAAAAGAGCAGGTTTTTTTTTTTTTGTTTCTTTTTTTTTTTCTCCATTCATGGGTTCAGTATGTCTACCTATACAAACTTAGCCATACTTTATATGTTACGTACTGCCCTATGATCATTTTGTGGACATCCGATATATAATTGTCTAGCGGCCACTTCCGTCTGAGGCCACAATCACGCGCCAGCGCTCATTGTCCGCCAGCAAACACGTCGGCCAATGAGCGCAGCCTATGCAGATTAGCCGTACAAGCTCAAAATTTGCGCCGCGGCTCATGTGCAGAGGGATGCGCGAGCCAGCCGGGAGATGACCGGCGTCAGCCGGTCATCTCCTGGCTGGCGAGCCGCTGACCTCTGTGCAGCAGTAGCTCAGCCGCGGCCACATGCCGCATAGAGGTCTACAGAGAGCCAGCCGGGAGATGACCAGCGTAGCTGGCAGCGGTAGTGCCCCACGCGGCATTCAAACCGCGCGCCAAGCCGCGGTACTTCTCTGATTGGTCGCCACGGCGACCAATGAGAGTCGTGGCATTCAAACTGTGCGCCACTTGGTGGGAAATATGAATCCCGCGCTGCTGATTGGTCGCTGCTGAAAGCAGTGACCAATCAGCGGCACCGCACGCAGTTTGAATGCAGCGTCTCTCATTGGTCGCCGCGGCGACCAATGAGAGGCGCGGCATTCAAACTGCGTGCGCCATGGCGCCTATTTGAGATACAATGTGCGGCACTCAGTGTATTTCAAATATGGCGCCATGGCATGCACTGCTATTCTGAATGGTCGCTGCTGAACCCATATTCTACATATTCTAGACTACCCGATGCGTTAGAATCGGGCCACCATCTAGTTGATAATAATCACTCATTGTTGATCATATATCTGTACTGATCTGCATTGTTTGCTCTATGCTTAATTAATATTATTGTCGTGTATACCTCTGCCTCTTTAGCTACCCAGGCCCTAGTTACCCTGCTCATTAACTGTGTGGCACTTGTTTTTAATTGTTTTTAGTTTTGTAATGGCTTCCTGTTTTTCACTTTATGTAATAAATTTATGATATTCACTAGCATTACGGTTGTGCGCACATATATACAGAGGCTCTTTTTCTCCCCTTTCGTCAGTTTCCCAGCTTCTGTGCACCCACATTATCCCAGCCAGGCAGTGCACCTTCAACCTCCAATTAAATATAGGGCTGGAGACCCTTGTGAACACAACATTGACGGCCACTCCCCTAAACCCAGCATCACACTGATGCTTTGTTTCAGGGAGGGGCTGAGAAAGTGCCTGCAGCCTGTCACCATGCTCGATGACGTTCTGTGTGAATATCCCAGCATGCACTATGGCATCTACACGATACGTCATCAGGCAGGAAACAGAAAAAAGAAAAAACAATAGGTGTTAGATAGCGTAAAGAGAGAACCAGAGGGAATTATTAAAGGAAGTATATTAGAAAATAGTTTAGATTATAGGGATAACAGATAGAAAGTTAGGAAAAAAAGTTGCTGGTCTGTGACTAAACCTTTATAAGAGATGTTGATTTAATTTACACTCTGCAGGTACTGGATCGCCAACCTGCCTTTCTCTCCCTGCTACAAAAACTCTCCCCACACTTAACACATGTATCAGGGACCTGACTAGATACAAATAAAAATCTGAAAAGTGGAGCGTGCAATATTATCTGGCCCCCTTAAATTAAAACTTTGTAGCGCCACCTTTTGCTGTGATTACAGCTGCAAGTCGCTTTTTGTATGTCTCAGTATGTATCAGTTTTGCACATCGAGAGATTGAAATTCTTGCCCATTCTTCCTTGCAAAACAGCTCAAGCTCAGTGAGGTTGGATGGAGAGCGTTTGTAAACAGCAGTTTTCAGCTCTTTCCACAGATTCTCGATTGGATTCAGATCTGGACTTTGACTTGGCCATTCAAACACCTGGATACATCTATTTTTTGAATCATTCCATTGTAGATTTTGCTTTGGGTTTGGGATCATTGCCTTGTTGGAAGATAAATCTCCGTCCGAGTCTCAAGTCTTTTACAGACTCCAACAGGCTTTCTTCAAGAATGGCCCTGTATTTGGCTCTGTCCATCTTCCCATCAATTTGAACCATCTTCCCTGTCCCTGCTGAAGAAAAGCAGCCCCAAACCATGGCCAGATTTGTGCAGTGTACGACTGATTGTTGTCCTATGGACAGACTCTCCCACCTCTGCTGTAGATCTCTGCAGTTCATCCAGAGTGATCATGGGCCTTTAGAGGGACAGTTGGGTCTTGGTAGATTTGCAGTGGTCTGATACTCCTTCCATTTCAATATGATCGCTTGCACAGTGCTCCTTGAGATGTTTAAAACTTGGGAAATCATTTTGTATCCAAATCCGGCTTTAAACGTTGCCGCAACAGTATCTCGGACCTGCCTGGTGTGTTCCTTGGTCTTCATGATGTTCTCTGCACTTGAAGCAGAACCTGAGACTATCACAGAGCAGGTGCATTTATACGGAGACTTCATTACACACAGGTGGATTCTATTTATCATTACCAGTCATTTAGGAAAACATTGGATCATTCAGAGATCCTCACTGAATGTCTGGAGTGAGTTTGCTGCACTGAAAGTAAAGGGGCCGAATAATATTGCACGCCCCACTTTTCAGTTTTTTTGTTAAAAAAGTTTAAAATATCTAATAAATTTCGTTCCACTTCACGATTGTGTCAGACTTGTTGTTGATTCTTCACAAAAAAATTAGAATTTATATCTTTGTTTGAAGCCTGAAATGTGGCAAAAGGTTGAAAAGTTCAAGGGGGCCAAATACTTTCACAAGGCACTGTAGTTCTTAAAAGAGCTGTTGTTTAATCAGTCTATATCACAGTAATATGATAAAGTGTTAAAATTTACTAAACCTAAGTCCAAGGGAAGGTAATCCTTTAGTCATGGTTCCCTAGAGGTTTCCTCCACAGGGGGACTTTTCTGCTACTGAGCACTATTTGTGAGCCGAAGGTTGACTTTGTTTAAACTCCTTGTTATACTTCATTAATTATATGTTCACAACATTGAATTTTGTAAAAAAAGGAAAAGAATGTCACATGTGGCTTTGAATTTATCTTTTATGTGAACTGTTGTAGGGGTGTCACTGCTATGAACAGTTAAAGCACGCCATCACTTTAAGAGACAGCACTACCCTGCATGCTGTGTTGTGGCCTAGTTAGCCGACCCTTCCTGTTCTGTGCAGAAGGACTGATGCAGATCAAAAGGGAAAGTAAAAAAGACTGAGCATAGACCTGGAAGCTAGAGTCTGTTTTGTGTGTAAGAGAGGACACGCTGCCTAGAAGCATCCGAGTAGTTAGGCTTTGAGAAGGAACGATTCCAGCTGTGAAGTGACTGCAGGACTGACCATGAGAGAGACTTGTGTCCCCAACACCATTGTGAGTTGTTCCCAATGTGTGCACACATTAGGGTGTTGCATAGGCCCCAGTAGCCAGAGCACGGTAGCCATGTAGCCCGAATCGCAGAGGCCAGTAAGGTTGCAAGTGTAGCTGTAGGCAATGGTGGAACCCCTGTGTAATGAGGTGAACAATTCAGCCTGTATCATAGAAATGGACACAGAATTAGACTTTGTTTCCGCACTTGTCCACCAGAGGGCATTAGTGGACTGTACAATCACAGAGGGTGGAAATCCCCCACCTTCTCTCTTTTTTACCCAGGAAGAAAAACAGGGCTGGGCAGACTCAGATTTTCAGCAAGGACAGACCTGTGTGTAGTGTCTGCCGACATAGGGCTCCTTTGCAGCCGGATTCTTGAGAAGAAATACCCCGTGAAAATCGTTGCTGCAACCCCCGGTCTGCAGGACCTTGTCTTACCAAGGGTCCAACTCAAATTCAGGACATTGCCTCCGGAATTCAGGACATTGCCACCGGATTACATGTGCAGGGGCTGTGACCGACATAAGGGAGCCATCTGTGCTACTGTGATCTCCCTTCTCCTGATCTGTGTGCCCCGGGACAGAGAGAGAGACTAACAAAGATCTGTTACCTGCGGAAGAAGACCGAAGAGGAGGACTGAGGAGTCTGCCCCCCCTTCAGCGCTGCACCGGGACCCGTCATCGTGAGACCCCAGGCCTGCCACGTGGGAGCGACATCTTCTTCCGTGATAAACTGGTACGTGATTTGAGGGAAAGTTAGGGAAAGATATCTCCATTTTGTTTGTTTTCTTTTTTTCTTCTTCTTGCTGCGCACCCGGATAAAGTGAAGATCCAGAGACTCCACCATATACATGTGTGCAGCTAGATCAGTTGACTGTGTTATAGATATGTTTTACAGTAAAGAAATGTTACTACCGGTTAAATCTGAGTATGGGGATTCTGTTGAGAAAGATCATACACACACACCCGCGGCCTTGCCACCGGTCGCTACATCTGGCGTAGTCGGCAGGATGTGTGATCAACAGAATCTCCTCCCGGTAGTAACTTATAACCGGACAGCCCCCCCGGCATCTATTGTCAATCAGGTGAGGAAGTTTAACGGACGGAACTATCCTGTAACTGAATGGACCGAACAACTTAAGATAGTGGGGGAGATGTATAACATTGATCCTAAGACCTTCGCAGAAATGGCCATGCTAACATTAGAGGGGGAAGCGTGGACGACAGTCAGGCTGGAGACGGTTAGGGGCCGGCGTACGTTGGATGACTTGGTGCGGGTGCTGGAGAACACCTATGGGCCGACGACATATGCGGGAACATTACGGTATATGTTCTTCCGGCGTACTCAACTCGAGTCGGAGGACATCCCTCAATATGCCAATGCCCTCCAAGTACTGCTTGAACAAGCCTGCAGAAAAGAAGAACAGATAGCTAGTACGGGCGCCCGTGACCTGGTGTTGAGAGATCAATTCGTGACTGGATTAAGAGACCCATACCTTAACCGCTCACTGCAAGATCTACTCCGGATAAATCCGGCCCTTACGTTCGCTGAAGTTAAGCAAGAAGCGATAGAACGTTCGAGAGGACCTGTTATGGAGGCCCAGACTTATACCGCGGCTTGCAGGTCCATAACTGGTGTCAGAACCCCGAACAGTGACACGGAAGAACTGAAGCAGATGGTGGCAGAATTGCAGAAACAGGTGTTGCAGCTCACCCTGGACCAACAGGCGGACAGGCAAGCGAGACAACAACCCGGCCGGACGATGGGAAGATGCTGGACATGCGGTGATCCCCGCCATAGAGCAAACCGTTGCCCCCAGAACGTTCAAGTTCATCCACGGGCCAATATACCGGAACCAGCAAGTCATGCCCCACAACAGCGGCCACCTTTAAACTAGACGCCCCTGCCAAAGAGGCTCACTCGGCAGGGGAGGCCAAAGAGAGGGGTGTAGGAAAACAGAGCCAGCCACGGAACAAACTTGCATCAAACAGCCCTACCCTGGAAGTATTATTGGAAGGGACCGCCGTGAAAGGATTAATGGATACTGGGTCTCAGGTATCCACCATCTCCGAGCAGTTTTACGAAGAGTATCTGAAGCCGCGGGTTGCCTATGACCCTGATACTACTATCAAGATCAAAGCAGCCAATAATCTACCCATTCCGGTGACGGGAGTTGCCTGGATGAACACCGAAGTGTGTGGGCAAGATCTCGGGAAGAGAGGGATAATCGTCGTCAGGGAAGGCTGTGGATCAGAAACGCCCATGATTATTGGGATGAACATCTTGAAAGATCTGAATCTTGTGTTGGTTACCAAGAGGGGGCCCAAGTACTGGCAAGAAGTGACCACACATAGGGCCACCCGCCGAGCCTTCCAACAAGTGGTCCGGACCTGCAATCTCCAGCGAATGACAGAAAAACAACTGCCGCTAGCCACGATCACCGTACCCCGCCATACTAGGATAACTTTACCTGCTGAGAAGGAGACCGTTATCTCGCTACCCCTTAGCACTACAAGACAGCTCAAAGGCGTGGAGGTGCTGATTGAGCCGCGCACCCGAAGGAAGGGAAGCTGAACCCCCTAGTTGCTCGAACGCTAGCCATTGTGAGAAAGGGGAGGATTCCTGTCAGGCTGGGTAACACGGCTAACGTGAGCGTCGACCTAGAGGCTGGGACACAACTCGCCCGAGTTTACGCCCTAACCGAAGAGGTGAACCCTATGAACCCCCTCCAGTTTGCACCGTCTACAGAGGGAGATTGGACAGTGACGGTCTCTGCCATGGCCGCTGTCGCGGGTGACGTCAACGTGGGGCGAGAACTACGAGAAAAGTGCCAGTTGGACATATCCCAATACTCCAACCAAGAAGTGTCCCAGGTAGAAGAGTTACTTCAAGAGCACCAGGCGTCCTTTGCCCGGCATGACACCGACTTTGGATGCACCCCCAGTATCAAGCACGAAATCCCCACAGGTGATACCGCTCCTATCCGTGAAAGGTACCGCCAAATACCTCCCCAACAATACCAAGAAGTGAAAAATCTCCTGAATTCCATGTTACACGCTGGAGTGGTACGAGAAAGCCAGAGCCCCTGGGCTGCACCAGTGGTGATAGTCAAGAAGAAAGACGGGTCCCTGTGGTTCTGCGTGGACTACCGCTGTTTGAATGCTTGCACCATCCGGGACTCATACCCTTTACCAAGGATCGAAGAATCCCTGACAGCCCTGAAGAAAGCTAAATATTTTTCGTCATTGGACCTGGCCAGCGGCTATTGGCAGGTACCCATGCACGAGAAAGATAGAGAAAAGACTGCTTTCATCCTCCCCATGGGCCTGTATGAGTTCGACCGGATGCCCTTTGGTCTGAACAACGCGCCAGGGACCTTCCAGCGACTGATGGAGCGCTGCCTGGGGGACTTCAACTTCGACTTCACCCTCATTTACCTGGACGACATCGTAGTCTATTCAGCCACATTTGAAGAACACCTGCAACAGCTGGGCCGTGTGTTTCGTAGGCTGAGAGAACATGGCCTGAAGTTCAAACCCAGCAAGTGCCGTCTTCTGCAGCCCGAGATCAATTACCTGGGTCACCGGATCTCGGCCGAAGGTGTACAGCCGTCTTCGGAGAAAATATCCGCCGTGCGGGACTGGCCACAGCCTACGAACGTCAGAGAGGTCAGGGCCTTCCTGGGGTTAGCCGTTTACTACCGCCGGTTCGTCAGAAACTTCGCCGGCTTGCTGCACCCTTGCACGAACTGCTTCGAGGGACCACCAACGGCCCCAGAGGACGACCCATCAGCTGGGGACCCAGCCAGGAAGAATCCTTCCAAGCCCTAAAGGGTGCCTTGACTTCACCTCCCATCCTTGCATATGCAGACTATAATCTCCCTTTCCAACTACATACCGATGCCAGCCTACAAGGTCTAGGGGCAGTACTTTCACAAGTACAAGAAGGCAAGGAGAGTGTCATAGCCTATGCCAGTCGATCCCTACACGAGGGCGAGAAGAACCCCACCAATTATAGCTCGTTCCGGCTGGAGCTGTTGGCCCTAATGTGGGCTATGGCGGAGAAATTTGCAGGATACCTCACAGGGACGGAAGTACTGGTCCTGACCGACAACAACCCGTTGGCCCACTTAGAAAATGCAAAGCTCGGAATCATGGAGCAGCGTTGGATGGCTCGACTCTCTAAGTTCAACTACAAGATCAAATACAGGGCTGGGGCTGAGAATCAAAATGCGGACAGCCTGTCTAGAGTGTCATACCCCTTACTCACCAGAGATCGGGATGAAGAACTAGAAGGAGATGAGACGCCCGACTTTGCAAGGCTTGCCCAACAGATGATGGATTACCTCCAGTTCGTTGTGGGCGAAGTTGGAACTCCAGTGGGGGTCACACCGTGTCCCCAAGAGTGGTGCAGGCTCCAGGACCAGAACCCTGAATGGGCCCTACTCAAGCAATGGGTGAAGCAACAGCAGAAGCCCTCCTCCGAAGCACGGTAACGACTGTCTACCGGAACCTTGACCCTGCTCAGCCAGTGGGACCGGCTGGTTCTGAGAGAAGAAGTACTATACCGGAAGGTTCTCTTGTCTCACATGCTGGAGGAATGCACACAAGTTGTAGTACCTGCTCAGTTAGCCCGGGAGATGGTGGCCGAAGCCCACAAAAGGAATGGACACTTCGGAGTAGATAAGACCTTTCGGTGGATTCAACAATCTATCTATTGTCCGGGGCTCCACAAGCTGGTCGAAGACGTCTGCAGAACCTGTCACACCTGTGAACTGCACAAGTCCACTGAACAGCGTGCACCTGTCCAGACGATTAAAACCTCCAGGCCTCTTGAGTTGTTGATGGTGGACTATCTGCTGATCGGGACGGCGAGCAGTGGCTATCAATACTGCCTAGTCATGGTGGACCACTTCACAAAATTCGCCGTCGTTGTTGCTACCAAAGACCAGACGGCCGAATCGGCTGCACAGGCCATCTGTCGACAGTTCATCCACATCTATGGGTGTCCGGAGAGGTTGCACTCTGACCAGGGGGCTTGTTTCGAAGGCAGAGTCATCGAGGAGCTGCATCGGATGTATGGGATCCAGAAGTCGAGGACCACTCCTTACCATCCACAAGGGAACGGTGCATGCGAACGCTTTAACCGGACCCTACTCCAGTTGATCCGCACCTTGGCCGAAGATAAGAAAGATCGATGGCCCCAATTCCTTCCAGATCTAGTATGGGTCTACAACAACCAGGTCCACTCCGTGACTGGCTACACCCCACACACTCTTCTCTTTGGCCGCCCAGGAAAAGGGGTCCATGACCTGAACCTATTCCGCCCAGAAGAAGATGTCTGCCATAACTACCCCTCCTGGCTAAATGCTCACCGACAGAAGATGGAGACTGTACACCGGCTGGTGAGGCAACAAATCCGGGGCCAGAAACATGCTGACCCACTCCCCGTGCAAGAGAAACCCTTAAAGGTGGGACAGCTAGTCTTGCTCCGTATTAAGAAGCCTCAAGGGAAACTTCGAGCCAAGTGGGAGACTGAAGTCTACCGGGTAATCGAACGCCCTTACCCCAATGGACATGTATACCGAGTGCGGGGTGAAGACAGCCGCAGCACCCGCACTGTGCACCGAAATATGTTGCGCCCCTGCCGCTCCCGGCCCGACTCCCCTCCCACAGTAACCGGAGGGGTGACGCTGCTGACATGACTGACGTCACGGACATTTCTCAACATAGAGATCACATCGACTCTGAGACCGGTGACCCACCTACACAGACCAGTCCCTCTCCCGGAGTACTGACTGGAGTGGGGCGTAAAGACAGTGACGAGGAGGGGAACAACCGACCCTTGCAACGCACTGACCGCACCACTGCTGGGATCCCGCCCGGACGGTCTTACAGGGACCAGTATGTATGGCCCACCTCTCAACCAACCCCTGCGACATCTACAGCCATCACTGCCTTGGAGCCGGCGGTTGTTGACAGGGACTGCCAACCTTTAAGTGGGGGGGTATGTAATGAGGTGAACAATTCAGCCTGTATCATAGAAATGGACACAGAATTAGACTTTGTTTCCGCACTTGTCCACCAGAGGGCATTAGTGGACTGTACAATCACAGAGGGTGGAAATCCCCCACCTTGTCTCTTTTTTACCCAGGAAGAAAAACAGGGCTGGGCAGACTCAGATTTTCAGCAAGGACAGACCTGTGTGTAGTGTCTGCCGACATAGGGCTCTTTTGCAGCCGGATTCTTGGGAAGAAATACCCCGTGAAAATCGTTGCTGCAACCCCCGGTCTGCAGGACCTTGTCTTACCAAGGGTCCAACTCAAATTCAGGACATTGCCTCCGGAATTCAGGACATTGCCACCGGATTACATGTGCAGGGGCTGTGACCGACATAAGGGAGCCATCTGTGCTACTGTGATCTCCCTTCTCCTGATCTGTGTGCCCCGGGACAGAGAGAGAGACTAACAAAGATCTGTTACCTGCGGAAGAAGATCGAAGAGGAGGACTGAGGAGTCTGCCCCCCCTTCAGCGCTGCACCGGGACCCGTCATCGTGAGACCCCAGGCCTGCCACGTGGGAGCGACATCTTCTTCCGTGATAGACTGGTACTTGATTTGAGGGAAAGTTAGGGAAAGATATCTCCATTTTGTTTGTTTTCTTTTTTTCTTCTTCTTGCTGCGCACCCGGATAAAGTGAAGATCCAGAGACTCCACCATATACATGTGTGCAGCTAGATCAGTTGACTGTGTTATAGATATGTTTTACAGTAAAGAAATGTTACTACCGGTTAAATCTGAGTATAGGGATTCTGTTGAGAAAGATCATACACACACACCCGCGGCCTTGCCACCGGTCGCTACACCTGCAGGGACACTTTCAATGTGCACCATATTTAGTGTGCTACAAAAATTAGATGGTAATAACATAACAGTGTCTGAATTGGTGTCCCAGCTGCAGAGCACCCTGAAGGTTTATAATATCAGCCCAGACCTTGAAGTGGACATTGCTTTTACTGCTTTAGAGGGAGAATGCCATAAAAATATCTGCCTACAACAAGAGCCCACACACAGTACCCTGAAGGAGTTATTGGGGTTCCTGGAAGAGATTTATGGCAAGACCACTAGGACACCTTTGAGACAAGTTTTTTCTCTATACTGCAGTGGAAAGAAGAAGGAATATTCTAGTATACAAGAAGTGTTAGCCGAGATGCGGATGAAGGAGTCAGATGGAAGCAGTAGTATGGGCCTGCAGATGGGATACTCAGAAAACAGTTAATTATGGGACTGCACAGCACACCCTTGAAACAAGTCCTATCAGAGCGGCCCATTTTACATTTTGTTAAATCCTGACTGAGGCTGTGGCCCGAAGTAAAGAAGAAAGCTATGCATCCGGGGTGGCGCGCATCCTGGCTGCCAATGCCGGAGGAGACCCAAGCAACGAAGGGGTACTGGTCAAGGTGGTGCAAGACTTACAGAGCTCACTTATCAACATGCAATAAAAGCTGACACAAATGGAACGGAAAATGGGAAATCTATCCTTCCGGTCACCTGTCAGTCCTGTCCGTCAACTTCCATGGCAGAACTATGGCATCCTAGCCCATCATGCCAATGCATCTGCTCCCCTGCCTGACTGGTAGATGGCCAGTCTGTGCAGGCTTCCCTCCATCAACCACCAGAGATGGGAAATCAGGCTCAGGACGCCCCCTCCGGAGAGAAGACACCCACTGCTGGAGGTGTGGGAATTGGGGGCACTTTGCCAGAGAATTACCCCAAGGCAAGTGACTGCCACCGTTAAACTACCAATCCCTGCAATAATGCGGCACTATGCGGGTAAGCGAGAAGGGAGGCTGCTTCATAGAATAACAAACACCTGATCATCGGGTATCCCATTGTATGCGCTGACTTTGCGAGTGTCCCTGTGGACTGCTTGATGGATACAAGGTCACAAATGACGATGATACCAGAGGCATTGTTCAATCAACACTTCCAGACACTGGCTAAACCAGAGAAAGAAACCTTGACCCTGGTGACAGTGGCTAATCAACAATCCCAGTCATAGGATGAATGTTCAGATCTGTGGTCAAGAAGTGGGAAGTAAAGGGATCCTGCTAGTTCCCAAGCCAATCAAGGAAGGTGTACTTGTAATAATGAGGATGAACATTATACACAAACTAGACCAGATTTTGTTTACCAAGCGGGGACCTGGCTACTGGAAACAGACTACTCCACATAAGCTGCTATATCAAGGTTATACTTACTAAAATGTACCTTTTATTCAGTAGTTTAAGATAGGGAGGTATTCCCTTTTTGTCATACGGTATGGTGCTTTTGCTAAAGGAGGGGAGAGGGGAAGGGTCACCCTGTTCTTTCCCTAGCTCCCCCTGCCTGACAATGGAGTTTTCAACACATAGAAAAAGAAAACCCCCTAGTTGGTGTCCCCGTTCCTCGGCAGCTCACCCTTCTGGTCCTAAGTCTTGTTGGGGTAGGGTAGTGTCTGTGCAGAATCTCCCCTTCTTATATTATACCGTATGGCAAAAAGGGAATACCTCCCTATCTTAAACTACTGAATAAAAGTTACATTTTAGTAAGTATAACCTTGATATAGCAGCGTGTATAACAGGTTTACTGGTATCAATTTATGGTGAACTACTCCACATAAGCCTACCCAAGAGGCCCTTCAACGACTGATCTGCGTCTGTGGGACACAGAAGAGTGTGATTGTTCTGTCTCATCAGTCAGTAGGGGTCATCAATGCACCTGGGAAAGAGTCTGTAATCTTGCTCCCTGCGCAAAAAAGTATGTTAGACCTCCCAGTCAGAACCTATTGCAACCTTGAGGGGATAGAAGTGATTGTTGAGCCTGTGGTCCCAGGAAGAGTGGGCCAGGAAGTTATGATAGCCCATATGATAGCTGTGGTCTGGCAGGGGCGTGTTCCTAGTAGAGCTCTGAATGTGGGCCCTAGAAGGTCATCTTGCCATGAGGGACCTATCTGGCCCAGGGATACCTACATAAGGGCGAAGCGGTGAGCCAGGAGGAGATAGCTTTGTCACTGACAGAAGATGCAGGGTGGACATTAGCAGTCATTGTGGGGTTGAAGAGACACCGACCCCAGAGTGGAGTGGACGGACCATCCTCAAGCAAATGCAGTTGGATACAAAGTCTCTTGGCCCTGAGGGTGTGTAGGCGATAGAAGCTATGCTGTGGGAAAATCAGGCTGCATTTGCCTGCCACACCAAAGATTTCGAGTGCACCGAAGCCATCACTCATGAAATACTGAAAGGGGATGCTTGCCCAATTCGAGAGCACTATCGGCAAATAAATCCCAAGAGGTACCAAGAGGAGAAAATGACCCACCCAAGGGACGTGGGGTACCCAGTCCCGGGTTGTAGTTTCACGGGTCATGTCACGGGCGGCCTGTGCCCGGGCCCGTGGCCCTGGTGGTCGCTGAAAAAGGGGTTAAATAAAAATAAAATAAAATAAAAAGAGAGTTTGTGACGACACTTACGGTATCCGGTAATTATACCAGAGCTACTTGCAGACCTCCGGGGTGATAAGGCAGCTTTGTTGGTAACGCTCCCCAGGGCAGTGTTGGTATGAATAGGGATTTGCACAGGGAGGCAGCTCTCCACACAGCCTTGTCTCTGGTGCTGCAAGGGAAGGCAGTTCATCAAGTGGAGATGCTGGTAGGCAGTCTATGTTAAGGTTTTACACATAATTTTTCAGAAATAGAGAGTTTATACCTAAATAATTAATATGCACAATGACCTGCTAAATTTTAAAATAGTTTTATTAATTTCATCAAAAAAGTAAAACCGCAAGTACAAAAAGTGCAAAAGAGTAGATACCTTGCCTGTTCGTTATCCTCTACCGCCCTATAACAGGAGTAATGAGGCTCCCATGTATTACTCTGTATGGTTAAGGAGAAATGGCCATTAACTTGTTAGTGTCCTCTGTATCCTGATCCATTGTTATTACTTTTATCTACTCTTTTGCACTTTTTGTACTTGCGATTTTACCTTTTTGATGAAATTAATAAAAGCATCTTAAAATTTAGCAGGTCATTGTGCATATTAATTATTTAGGTATAAACTCTCTATTTTCGAAAAAATACACTATGTAACAAATTTTTATAAATTTTTTGTTCCTGGGTACAAAGTGTGTTTTCCTAACCCATTATGCCTAAAACAAATAGAAAATAGTTGTTGTTCCACAAAAACTTTGCTTCTGTGATCAGGACAATGACAGTGTCTCAGTATTGAATACGAATCGAGAATTTTCCCGAAAACAGACAAATTTCAAAATGTCATTGTCCTGATCACATAAGCAAAGTTTTTGTGGAACAACAACTATTTTCTATTTGTTGTTCAAATATTTTTATTATTTTTACAAGGAATGGAAGAGGGAAGGATTTTTACAGAAGGAAAATGAAGGGAGGGGGAAGCATAAATAGGTATACAAAGAAGACATCACAATACATATAGTAACAAAAGGATATATAGTGACTTATTTAAAAAAAATATATATAAACTCGTGAATATGCATTACCGTATATACCCGTGTATAAGCCGACCCCCCTACTTTAGCCCCCAAAATCTGTGAAAACCTATTGACTCGTGTATAAGCCGAGGGTGGACCCCAGCACAGGTATACAGCCCCCAGCAGTGTGGTATACAGGCCTCCCCAGTGGTAGTATACAGCCCCCAGCAGTGTGGTATACAGGCCCCCCCAGTGGTATACAGGCCTCCCCAGTGGTAGTATACAGCCCCCAGCAGTGTGGTATACAGCAGCCTCCCCAGTGGTATATACAGGCCCCAGCAGTGTTACAGCAGCCTCCCCAGTGATATATACAGCAGCAGCCCCAGTGGTAGTATACAGCAGCCCCAGAGGTATATACAGCAGCCCCAGTAGTAGTATACAGCAGCCCCAGAGCTAGTATACAGCAGCCCCAGAGGTAGTATACAGCAGCCCCAGTGGTAGTATACAGCAGCCCCAGAGGTATATACAGCATCCCCAGTGGTAGTATACAGCAGCCCCAGAGGTATATACAGCAGCCCCAGTAGTAGTATACAGCAGCCCCAGAGGTAGTATACAGCAGCCCCAGAGGTATATACAGCAGCCCCAGAGGTAGTATACAGCAGCCCCAGTGGTAGTATACAGCAGCCCCAGTGGTAGTATACAGCAGCCCCAGTGGTAGTATACAGCAGCCCCAGAGGTAGTATACCGCAGTCCCAGTGGTATATACAGCAGCCCCAGTGGTAGTATACAGCAGCCCCAGTGGTATATACAGCAGCCCCAGTGGTAGTATACAGCAGCCCCAGAGGTATATACAGCAGCCCCAGTGGTAGTATACAGCAGCCCCAGAGGTAGTATACAGCAGCCCGCCCGCCACCCCCATCAGTATACAGGTGCCCCCCCATCAGTATCCAGGGCCCGCCCCCCTTGCTCCGCAAACCTGTAAAGTAAGATCATTATACTTATCACTGTCCTGTCGCCGCCGTCGCCATCGCGCTTCTTCGTCTTCATCCAGCGTCTTCCAGCTTCCTGTGGTCAGCGCACGCAATGACGTCATTGTCTGCGCCGACCAGAGGAAGCCGGAAGAAGCCGGATGAAGTCGGAGGAGCGCGATGGCGGCGGCGGGGACGGCGGCGACAGGACAGTGATAAGTATAATGATCTTGCTTTACAGGTTTGCGGAGCAAAGGGGGGGCCCTGGATACTGATGGGGGGGCGCCTGTATACTGATGGTTGGTATGACTCGCGTATAAGCCGAGGGGGGACTTTTCAGCCCAATTTTAGGGCTGAAAAACTCGGCTTATACGCGAGTATATACGGTAATCCAAACATTACCATTATTTAGATTAGAGGTTAAGAGCGATAACAATAACATAAATCCAATATACGATATGCACACAAGGAATATCATTCACAGTTGTTCAGGCAACTATATTTACCGTAGACATGTCAAAGGGTTCCAAAATTTACATTGCATAATAATGTAGGAGTCACACCAATAAATTTGGAGAAAAATTGACCAACCAGGGCACCCACCTATTAACATATTTACTATAGGTATTTTCCCTAATAGCAGCGTTAAACTTGTATACGCTATGGGTAGAAACTCTCTCTGTCAGGACTCGTATAGTTGGAGGTTCTAACTTCCTCCATCTGGCTGCAATTATGACTCTAGCAGTAAGTAATATGTGTGATATGATGAATCTTATGTTTTGGGGAAGGGATTCCACTCCCAAGGAAAGAATCGCCAGGTGGGGGGAGAGAGAAATATAGAGCCCAGAGATTTTAAATATGAGGTCTTTCACTTCACTCCTAAAACTTGTCAACTTCGGACAGAACCAAAATATATGGGATAAAGATCCCAACTGATGGCACCCTCTCCAGCAATCAGGTGAGGATGTAGGGTCAATACGATGGAGTCTAATTGGGGTCCAGTACCATCTCGATAACACTTTAAAAAAGGTTTCCTGGATTGTAATGCAGGCTGTGTTGGAGTAGGAAACTTCCAATGTTTTCTTTAAAACTTTACAGTCAATTGCGATCCCCAGTTCTTCCTCCCATGCAGAAACATATGGTAAATGTTTCATTACAAAGTCGTCATTAAATATTTTATAGAAAGAACCTGTCTTCCAGTCTGAAGGTTTGATGGGGCTATCAATCAAATCGTGAATGAAAGTCAGGAGAGACCAGTTTAAGTCCTTTTTAGAAATAAATATGTCTATCTTTCTCCACCTGGTCATTTCCTCCAAAGATAGGGAAGATTTGTTTTGAAGGTAGAAGAAAGGTTATAAGGTGTTATCCATATATGGGTAGGGTCACATTGAAAACATAAATTGCATTCACCGCATCCGGATCCGGATGCGGTGAACGCAATGCCGAGCACACACATTTTTTTACAAAAATGTGTGCTGAATACCGGACTGCGGTCACCGGATGGCTCAGGATGTGTAATCCTGAGCCATCCGGTAACTGCAGAGTTTGCGTTTCCCGGCTCAGCAAACCTAGTAAAGAGTTAAATAGCTGACCTAAATGACTGTTAGAGGTCTGTAGGGGGCTTAGACCCCCCTACAGACCGGCCGCCCACTTCTATAGTGTTCTTCAACAATTTCTTACTGTGCACGGGCGAGGAGCCCGTGCATGTCAGCCAAAGTTGCCCCTACCCCCCCGTATCACTATAGAGGGGTGCATACACCCCTCTATTACAATTATGCTTTTATTATGTGTTTTACATAAAGAATTGTCACAATTGCATTGTAAGTATATATTTACATGTTCCGGAGCCAGAGAGCAGGGAATTCCATGGGCGGGGCTGTGTGCAGTAGCCTCCGCCCTCTCCTTCTTGATGGCCGCCCCCTCTGGCCGTAATCCAGTCTTGTGAGGGCGGGCACGTCGTTAAAGGGGCGTGGCTAACTAAGTGCCGCGGTTAGCCACGCCCCTTTAACGACGTGCCCGCCCTCACAAGACTGGATTACGGCCAGAGGGGGCGGCCATCAAGAAGGAGAGGGCGGAGGCTACTGCACACAGCCCCGCCCATGGAATTCCCTGCTCTCTGGCTCCGGAACATGTAAATATATACTTACAATGCAATTGTGACAATTCTTTATGTAAAACACATAATAAAAGCATAATTGTAATAGAGGGGTGTATGCACCCCTCTATAGTGATACGGGGGGGTAGGGGCAACTTTGGCTGACATGCACGGGCTCCTCGCCCGTGCACAGTAAGAAATTGTTGAAGAACACTATAGAAGTGGGCGGCCGGTCTGTAGGGGGGTCTAAGCCCCCCTACAGACCTCTAACAGTCATTTAGGTCAGCTATTTAACTCTTTACTAGGTTTGCTGAGTCGGGAAACGCAAACTCTGCAGTTACCGGATGGCTCAGGATTACACATCCTGAGCCATCCGGTGACCGCAGTCCGGTCCCTGGAAACGCTGCGAAAACTGCTGCCTGCATGATTTTAAACGCAGGCAGCAGTGCCGGATCCGGCCACCGGATGGCTTGTGAAGCCATCCGGTGTTTTATATAGGCTCCTATGAGGAGCGTTTCCTGGTCCGGTTTTGAGCTTTTTGAAAGCTCAAAACCGGATCAGGATTTTACAAAAAAAACGGAAATGTGACCCTAGCCTAGATGTCACTAATGTATGTAATTCCTTGATTCTTCCAAGATGTGAGATCAAGATTTGTTATAAGAGACTCCAGGGTTTCTAACGGGATCTTATTGGAGACAGAAGACTCATAGATTTTGCTCGTCAGCCGAAGCAGTTCTTTCCATGTCGATATAGTGGTTTTTAAAGTTGGGAAGTTCGGCAAATACTTCGAGTGATCGAGCAAATGGGCATACAGGAGTGCTTTTAAGTTCCCTGTTTTGCCAAGGTCTGCCTCAAGTCGGGCCCATGACTTTGCGTTATCACTGTGTAACCAAGTTTGAGATTGTTTAATTACCGTGGCCAGAAAGTAGTTGTGAAAGTTTGGAATCCCTAATCCTCCCAACTTCTTAGTTTTTTCTAGGATGGATCTGGCTATTCTTGGTTTCTTCTTATTCCAAATAAATGCTATTATCTGTGTTTGAAATTTTTTGAACCATGATTTAGTAATAAACAAAGGTAGGGATCTGATGGTATACAAAAACTTCGGCAACATGATCATTTTAAGGGCCTGAATCCTCCCAATCCATGAAAGTTCCAGTTTGGATAGGTGTAGTATATCTGAATGGAGGGACTTACTTAAAGTTGTTAGATTCTCATGTACCAATTGTGATGTTGGTTTGACCAAGGATATACCTAGGTATGATAATGTACTGTTTTCCCAGATAAAATCAAATTCCTGTTTTAGATAGTCTAGTAGGGTCGTGTCAATGTTGAATTCCAAGATGTGGGATTTTAATCGATTGATTTTATAAAGAGAGATGTAGGAAAACTTTTCAATGTGACGAAGGGATTTCAGCGGATTGGTTATAGTTATCAAAATATCGTCCGCAAAAAGGGAGATTTTAAATTGGTCATTGCCTTTGGGGATATCTCGGATGTTGGTATTCCTTCTGACACTTTCGGCAAATGGCTCTATAAATAATGCGAAGAGTATGGGAGATAAAGGGCAACCCTGCCTTGTTCCGTTGGACAATGGAAATCGATTGGAAAGAATACTATTGATGTAAACTCTTGCCAATGGGTTCTTATACATGGATTTAATAATGTTGAGGAAGTTTCCATGAAATCCGAATTTTGATAGAGTATTAAAGAGGAAGTTCCAATGGACTCTATCAAACGCCTTTTCCGCATCTAGTGCGAGAAAGGCAGTAGGGGTATTATTTTTTTCCGTTGTAATGGCAAGATCTATAGCTCTCCTAATAGCATCTGAGGTTGACCTCCCAGGAATAAAACCCGCTTGATCTGTGTTAATCAGCTTATTTATATATTATTTGATTTTGTTAGCCACTAGTTTTGCAATAATTTTTGTATTGGTATTCAGAAGTGAAATTGGTCGGTAGTTCTTTACATTTTCAGGGTCCCCCTTGTCCTTGGGCAAAGCTATAATTGTTGCTTCTAACATCTCCTGGGGAAGGTGGCCCTGTGCTGCGGAATAGTTAATTAGTTTAGTTAGATGTGGACCAATAATATCTGCAAATGTCTTGTACATCTCATTCTGAATACCAAAAGGCCCAGGGGACTTTCCATTTTTTAAGGTTTTAATTATTTCCATCATTTCAGGTGTAGAATAAGGGGAATTTAAATCTTCCAGTTCAGCTATAGTAAGGGAAGGTAGCTTTAGCTCAGCTAAATATTCATTGATTTCTTGGTCAGTTGGGTTAGGAGAGTTGGGGTTGTTTTTTAAATTATAAAGAGACGAATAAAAGTTGGAGAAACTACCTGCAATATCTTTTGGTGAGTGGAGGGTTTTCCCGTTGTTTTCTTTAATCTGTTTAATTCTTGAGGTCAATCTTTTATATTTTAGCCTGACGGCAAATAATTTAGAGGGTTTATTGTCTGAATAGTAATATTTGGATTTAAGAGAAGTAGATGTTTTGTCATAGTCCGCTGCTAATATTGACTTCAGCTCAATTCTGAGTCTCAAGATTTAATCCGAGGTTGCAGTGGTTGGATTTGTGGAGTGAGACTGTTCTAAGTTTTTTATTTTGAGTACCAATTGCTGGGTTTTGTCTCTTTTTGATGCGTTAAGCTGGGAGTTCAATTGTATTAATTTCCCCTGAGATCTGCCTTAAAGGCCAACCAAAGAGAAGGAGATGAGATGTTTTCAATATCGTTTTCCGTGAAATAGTGTTTAATAGTCTCCTCAATCTGAGGTCTATAATTGGGGTGGTTGTAAAGGTAACTATTGTTTCTCCACGTTTTTTCATGTGTATCTCTAGGGCCTTGTGATAGTTCAAAAAATATCGGTGAGTGATCGGACCAAATTCTAGTGCCTATACTCACCTTTGTAAACTTGGGGAGGGAGAAGATGTTAGTCAAAACTAAGTCTATTCTGGAGTAGGATTGATGACGGTTTGAGAAATTAGTAAATTCAACAGAAGATGTATTTAAACATCGAAACACATCATACAGCTCTGCTTTAAAGATTCATGGGTCCAAGGTCTCCAAGAACTGTCTGGATTTTGTAGACGAGTCGATTTCGCCGTTGGGTACCATATTGAAGTCACCAAACATGACCAGAGACCCAATAGGTTGTTGGTTGATTATGTTCAGTATTTTGTTGAGAAAGGAAATCTGGCCTCTGTGTGGTGCATAAATGTTAACCAAAGTATACAAGAAGTTGTTTAATTTAATTCTAATAATTAGATATCTTCCATTCGGGTCTTCGATATGGGATAATTCTTCAAAAGTGATGGTGTTTTTTACCAGTATGGCAACCCCCCATTTCTTTTTATCATTAGAAGCGAGAAATATATTTTGGAAATGCTTGTTACCAAATTTTGAAGAGTTGAGTTTAAAGAATTTGGTTTCCTGCAAGCCAATTATCTGCGATCTAGAGTCCTTTATTAATTTCCATAGGTGGTGACGTGTCTGGGGAGAGTTGAGTCCGTTTACGTTTTTGGACAAAAATGTAAGTAACATAGTAAGCTTTTAAAAGAGTCGATTAGTCTAGGATTATAATTACTGCTAGCTTTGTGGATCAGGAATCCCGCTATAAGGGAATGTGGATGTAAGTATGAGGTAAAGTGAGCAAACAAAAAACAAAAAAGAAACAACCCTGTTGGACAAATGAGGATGGTAACTGTAAAGGTGTGAGTCCGCACCCCTAATCTAACTAAATAAAGGCAGTTATCAAAATTCTATATCTAAAGATATATTTAAAATGTGAAATAATATTAGTGTGAAAAACTACAAATCACTATTAAACCCAAATGGAGGGATCAGTATAGATTCGTTGGTAAACCTCCTTTGGGGACTAAAGTTTCGGCTAATCATTAGCCCACAGCAAGAAAACGTAGGAGAAAGAAGAATCAAGATATAATAATATATAACTTTTTAAAAATTTTGTGGCCCTCTTCTGGGTTTGTTATCGTGATGGTTTTACTGGGTTGAGAGAAGAGAACTCTAGTTGGGTTAAAACCCCAGTGGTAAACGATATTATTGGATCTGAGGACCTCAGTAATACGCGCTAGGTTTTTCCTTTGGTTCAAAGTCTCCCTGGATAGGTCCGCTAAAATTTTGATGTTTTCGTAGGGTTTAGGTGGATTTTTGTATCTTTTAAGGTAGGACATAAATTGGTCTTTTGTGTGAGAGAAGTGAAATTTGGAGATTACATCTCTGGGAAGGTCCTGGCGTATAGAGGTTGGCTTTGGGAGTCTGTGGGCTCTTACTATGGTTAAGTCCAAATTTGTGAGGTTGGGAATAGCTGTTTTAAGGATATCTTTGATGTATGTTTGTAGTTGGTCACCACCCACAGTCTCTGGGATCCCCCTGAACTTCAAATTCAACCTCGTATCCCGGTCCTCCAAGTCAGTTATCTTGGCTCTGATGGATTTAAGCTCCACATCTGCTGTTTTTTGGACGTTAATTAATGTTTCATTAGAATTGGAAAGTTCTAAAATTTTAGCCTCATTATTTTCAGTTCTCAACCTCAAGTTCTCCATGGTAGACTCCAAAGAGTCAAATCTCTTATTAATTTCCATTTTAAAAGAAGAGATGACTTCCAAAAAGATTTTGGTTGTGAGTGGTTCGTCCTCCCCACTATTAGCTAATGTGTTGGCTTGGGAGAGGTCAGTGTACTTTTCGTATCTCAGGCGTTGTCTGAGTGGACTTGGGTTAGGTGGGGAGTCATCACCTATTTCTTGGTCGGGGTCGGAGTCAGTTACATTGTACTGGGTCTTGGAATTAAGGTCTAAGTCCTTTCTTTTCCTCCTGACTGTAGGTGCATCATACAAGACCGAGTCCTCACCAGGCGGTTTGTGTTCCTTAGACCAAGGATCTTTTTTCTCAACTTTGTTGGGTGATCTAGATCTATCTCTACTGCTAGATTTATCTTTATCTGGTTTGGGGAGGAAAGGGGTACGGGGATGCTTTTAGGGCATTTCCCTTTTGAACTCGCCATAATGAAATAAGAATATATGTAGCCAAAATTAAAGAGTTCGATAACTATACGACACTCAACAAGAAGCACTCCAAACCCCTAAGGAAGAGACAAATCTCTATCGATTCTAGGCGTCTTAGGCAAGTTAAGTATACAAAATACCTAGTAAAACACATTTAAACTGGAGTTACACCTTTAATAAGGGCAGATGGGAGCGGTGTTGAGAGATATAGGTACAGGGTATAACCAAGTGTGGACCAGAATCTCCCCCGCGCCACGGATCAGCTGGCAATAAAAATTTATCCTGGGTTACAAATTATACAACGCTCCCGCAGCACATAAGAGATCCCAGCACACAGATGAAAGGCCGATCTCTCTCCCCCACCCCCGAACACCCACAGCACAAGCCCACTACTGCGCCCCTGTGATGCCGGAGAGAGGACAGGGATACATTACATTTCAACCGTTAAATCAGCTTCATGGTTTCTAATGCCGCGGCGTCATCCTCTTTAAATAAAAATGTCGAGTCCCTCTTTATCTTCCTGAGTTCGTAGGAATGGTTGTTAACAGTTGTAATGAAGTCCCAGATCACGGAGCAACAGTTGAGGAGATCCGCGTGATATCAGAGACAATTGTTGATTTGGCAACTTTGTCAGTCTTCACCACTGCTGAAGAACAGGACGGGTGGAGAAGAGCGGCGATGAAGTCACTGTTAGCAGCTGCCACAGCGATGCACCAGTCTCCAACAGGCAATCCCTGAAGACTCCCAAATAAGCAGGGGGTCTTGCAGACAGTGAGGTTCCCTGGGATAGGCGATGGAGGGGGGTACTCTGCGCAGTCAAAGCTCCTCCAGGAGGTAGATATTAATTGGTTTCAGTGTGACAGCAAACCTGGGAAATAGCTCAATCCAGGGAGAGAGCCTGGGTAGTCCTGGACCAAAATCCAAAGAGGTTCAGCAGAGTTGCAATCCAGTAAATCCTAGTTAGGAATGCCCTCCTCAGGCAGTGGCAAGTAGGCGAAGGACAGAGCAGCACAGCTGAATCAGCATCAAAGTAAGTAGACAGAGTCCATAAATCCAGGTTCCAAAGCTTGTTAGAAGGTCCACTGGGGTCCAGGAAGTTTAAGATGTCATCAAGTATGGTTTGAGTGGGAATTGCCTAAAAAAAAACTAAATCCCTGTTGATTTTCTGCTGTGGGTTAAGGAGCTCTCTCAGCACACAGCCATCTCCAGCAAGCTCCAAGCCACGCCCCCCCCCAACTATTTTCTATTTGTTTTAGGCATAACGGGTTAGGAAAACACACTTTGTACCCAGGAACAAAAAACAAAAAAAAATTTGTTACATAGTGAAATTTCCTTTTTTGACACAATAAATATGAAATTTTTCGGGGCTGTGGTCATAAAATCAATGTTTGAGCTGAATGTAGTCATTTTTCCATAGTCTTTGCACATAAGCAGTTGAAATATTACACTTGGAAGCCAGGAACAAAAATTGTGTTACATTGTGTTATGTGTAAAACTGTATGTAAGAGAGTCCTATTACGGATTGATTATTATCCATGTATAACCTGGTTGTTGAAAAAGTCTATGTTAAGGGTAGGATCAGGGGCCATAATAACAGTCACACACACGCTGGAACTTGTTTCCGTACCTTTTACTGATAATGATGATTCAGGTAACATCCAGGGTACTGTCCAGGTGGTCGGGTGGCAGTTCAGGATTTTCACACCCAATGAGTCATGAGGCCTCCTTGTTCTGTGTGTGCGTACTAAAGTCCTGGTCTGTCTGAAACCTGGCCTGACCTCTCCTGTGTCCCTCACTTGTACAGCAGGCTGTGAGAACCTTCTATATGGGCACTGCTACTCCTCTGCGGTCCCTGGCTCTGTTAGTAGCTGTGCTGAAAGTGCTACCAGGAGACTGAAGTCTCCCTGGTCCTCCGGTGTTTTCTGCGGGGCTAACTGGACCTCTGCAGACTCGGACTCCAGTGTCCGTTTTGCTTCGGTTGCTTTCCTGGGGTGAACCGGTATGGTTCCTCTGCCCCCACTCTGTCTCTGGTTCGCCTTGCCTCCGACCCTCACTCTTGGGTCCCTTACACTGGCTAGGCTTCGCTCTGATACGGGCCTAGCACGGCTCCGTTCACCAGGTGTTTCCCTCAGTACTGCTCCGTACTGAACTGCCTAACTCCTCCCCTGGGCCTGAATTTATAGGGGACCTTGGCTGAAGTCAGCAAGTAGAGCTCCCCCTTCAGGTCTGGTGTGGAAGGTGTTGCATTTAAGTTTACCTTATGTGGAAATCCCTCTCTGTACCAGGTGTTCCTGTGGCAACCGAACCATAGGGGTGCCACATTCCCCCCTAGTTAAATTCAGTACTCCTGGACTGAGAAACATTTTTCAAACATTATAAACATTAATAACAATATATTGAATAGAGTCTTAAAAATCTAACATTTACAAAAAACAAGAAAACAAGAAAAACTGAAAAACGGTGCAATCCATACGGCGCTAGTCCATCCACCGCAGGCTGAAAAATAAGTTTTTGCCACTACCAGTCCCGTGGCCAATAGTCCATATTTAATAAATATTAGTCCAAGCAAATGCAACAGTTCGTACAGGTAAAGTCTATGTAGGCTCAGAACATTTAACAGGTTCAAGTTGCAATATAAATATTCAACACATTTAAATTTACCTATGGTTACCTATAGGCGTCTCGGCTTAAAAGTCCTGACTTTCACTTTCCACCCCCAGGAACTTTCTTTTCCTAACTTAAGGTGCATGGCGGTTAGTCCAGTTCCTCCACCCTTCTGTTCACTACTATTTACATACAAGTCTCATATTTACACTTTATTCTCTGTACCTAAGTGGTAGTTGCCCAAAATTACTACTGGTTGATCTGCGTAGTACTGGTGTTTCCACAGGTTGTGCACTAGTGTCTACTTCTAGTGTTGTGCGTGCACTATCTATTAATCTACTGGTAGACCTGTGTTATATGTAAACTGGGTAGTAGTTAGCGACTCCTTAGTCTTACTACAGGACTGGCAGGTACACCGATTGCAGGATCCTCTGGTTCTGCTACAACGGGTGGTTCTTCTTGAACTTGAACAGTTTCTTCCAATCTTTCTTGTTCTTCTACTGGTTGTGGAAAAGTGATTAATGGTACAAGTATGGCTCCATTGAACTGAGGCCAACTTTCAGGAAAGTCTCCAAGTACCGAATGGATCGTCTTCTCCTTCTTTTCTCCTGGTTGAGATGTACATGGGATCTCTTCCTGAGGTCTTAGTTGTTCAGGACATCTATTTAGATGGTCTTCGGAAACTGTTGCTGTTGTGCTACCTTCGTCTTTACTGATTAGACAAGTCTTCTTGTTATCAAAGTTGGATGGTTGCATAGTGTAAGTACACATTCTTGTACTTTCTTGTACTGTTCTTAGCGATTTGAGTCCCAATCAGCATCAGGTGAACTGGTTTCAGGTATTTACAATTCCCATCTCGAGATCAACTGATAATTTTCCGGGTCTTTCTCTCATGAGATACGCTGGCGTGCAATTGGTGGAACTTACAGGTATGTTGTTATACATGTCCACTAAGTCAGGTAATTTTTCCGGCCACATGTTTCTTTCTTCCAAGGGCAATGTCTTTAACAGGTCTATGACCGCATTGTTCATCTTTTCGCATATGCCATTGGTTTGTGGATGGTAAGGCGTGGTTCAGATTTTCTTGTACCCCTATAAGTTGCTAAATTCCTGGAATAATTCAGCCTCAAACGCAGGACCTTGGTCTGTCAACACCTGCTCTGGATACCCGTGTGGTCTACAGAAGTAGGAGTGAAAGGTTTTCGCTGCAGTTTTAGCACCTTCACGTGATCCAGGGCTACGAGTTCTAGGGGCTGTTTGGAGATAATTGACTTTAGAGGTGCTCTTTGGCTGTCATGGTCTTTTCTTATTAAGTTGCAAGGCTACAGTTTCTACACCATCTCTCTATGGTGCTCCTCATGCCAACCCAATATAATCTCTCGCGTAATGGTACCTCGAGTTTCTTCCATCTGAAGTGTCCTGCTCAATTGTGGCGTGCTTCCAACACCATCTGGACATCTCTCTTTGGTACCACTATTTGCCACACCATCTCATGTGTTCTAGGATTGATAGAACGTCGACACAGCCTACCCTGGTAGGTGAACAGCCTGCTTCTCTCTTTCCACAGGTGTTGCGCCTCTGGTGGAGCATCAGGGCTAAGACGTGAACCTTCTTGGATTATCAGCTCCTTGACTAAGCTAAGAACTGTGTCACTGTCTTGCGTCTCTTTCCACCCATGATGAGGTAATGGGTTTAGTGTGGTGTCTTGACGTTTGATACAGGTTTGCTGACACTGGGATCCACTGTGGCGATGGAAGGCTGGTAACTCTATTTCTTCTAGCTCATCTATGTCTTCTCCCACATCTGGCAAGTGAGGCATCCTTGACAGGGCATCTGCATTGGCGTTTTTACGGCCTGTAACAATAAAGAAATAACTTTTTACTCGTAGTTGTATTTTATTTGAAGTTTTTCTAAAAAATCCATAGATAGATATGGAAACGACTGATGTATATTAGGTCTATGTGACTATAGGACCTCTGAACAGGAGTTATAGGTGACTGATACAATAGGGCACCAGGAAAATATTTGACAATGAGATAAACTGACTTAACTAACGTATTGTGTTGAATGGTTGAATCTTCCTATGATGCGTATTGTATCTGGGAAGCCAACTCCATCAAACCCGTTTAAAAAGCATTGACTAGGGTGTCTAACACCTTGAGAACTCAAAGAGGTTCATATTGCGTGGACTATTGTTTGTTTGTATGTGTTTTGAGGGTGGGTAACACGTTTTAAAGCACTGCACTGCATTCACCAATCCACACCTGGATTTTTTAGAAAAACTTCAAATAAAATACAACTACGAGTAAAAAGTTATTTCTTTATTGTTATATAAAATTAAAATAACTGTGAAACGGTAAATCGGTGATCACGTTCTTACGGCCTGCCCAGTATTTGATGGTAAAGTCATAGTTTGCCAACTGGGCCATCCAGCGTTGCTCTAGTGCACCTAACTTCGCGGAATCGAGGTGGGTCAGAGGATTACTGTCCGTGAAGACAGTGAACTTTGCAGCCGCCAGGTAGTGCTTGAACCGTTTGGTGATAGCCCAGACCAAGGCCAGGAATTCCAGCTTGAAAGAGCTATAGTTCTCTGGATTCCTCTCAGTAGGACGGAGCTTCCTACTGGTGTAAGCAATTTCACGTTCCTTACCATTCTGCTTCTGTGACAAGACAGCTCCCAATCCCACATTGCTGGCATCAGTGTATAGCACAAATGGTAAGTTGTAGTCGGGATAGGCCAGGATTTCTTCACCCGTCAAGGCCCACTTCACCTGTCTGAAGGAGTTCTCTTCTTTTTCACCCCATTCAAATGGAGGACCTGAGGTCTTGCTCTTCTTGGTCTGACCTACCAGGAGATCTTTTAAGGCGCTGCCATCTTCGTGAAGCCCTTATAAACCTCCTGTAGTATCCTACCAGCCCAAGGAACTGCCGTACCTCATTGATGGTTGTTGGTCTTGGCCAGTCCTTAATGACGGTGATCTTGTCAGGGTCTGGTGCCACTCCTTCTGCGTTGACCACATGCCCGAGATACTGAACTTTTGGTTTCAGAAAATGGCATTTGGATGGCTTCAGCTGCATCCCGAACTTTGACAATGCTTCAAATACCTCAGCCAGGAGCTCCAGATGTTCTTCATATGTTTTGGAGTACACAATGACGTCATCCCAGTAGAGTAGCATGGTCTCAAAATTTTGGTGCCCCAGGCAACACTCCATCAACCGTTGGAACGTTCCGGGTGCATTGCAGAGTCCAAATGACATGCTGTTAAATTCACACAGGCCCACTGGTGTTGTGAACATGGTCTTCTCTAGGTCCTCTTCTGCAATGGAGACCTGCCAATACCCACTAGTAAGATCTAGGGTTGAGAAGTAATTAGTAGCCTTTAATGCAGTAAGTGACTCTTCTATGCGAGGCAACAGGTAAGCATCTTTATGTGTTATGCGATTTGTCTGGAATCAACACACATTCTTATAGTGCCGTCTTTCTTTCTAACTAGGACTAATGGAGCTGCCCAGGGGCTACAACTATCTCTAATAACCCCTGCGTCCTTCATGTCCTGTAACATTTCCTTGGCACGCTGATAGTGAGCTGGTGGTACATGACCTATATTGCTCTTTACTGGGTGGATGGTTCCTGGTGGGTATATGATGATGTACCCCTTTAATCCTCCCAAAATCAAGTGGATGCTTACTAAAGACCTGTTCATACTACTGTAGACTCTGTGCTTCTGGTGAGAGGGAGTGGAATCAGTCTTATAAAGGACTCCAGCACCAGACCATGGTCTTCAATTTTACTTTTTTATTTGTGCATTGCAAATAAAATAATTAATTCATGGGACCAAAGCCCCACCAAAATGCTGGACGCATTACGAACAGAAGTCCTTCATCAACAGCTTAAAAATATAATGAACATTTACTCCTCAAATAGCTGAGGGAAGAAACACAAATGAATGCACACAGGTGGAATGCATTATAATCACATTTACGTAGGCTGAATACACTCCTACTACATTTACATATTTATAGGACATCGATCTGTTGCATTGAACAGGTAATTGCTGCAATATATTTAAGGTACTAAACAAAGAGAATTTTGTTTACGTACCGTAAATTCTTTTTTCTTGAATCATCAATGGGAGACCCAGACAATGGGGTTTAGGGCACTGCCCTCCGGAGGCCACACTAGGTACTACAAGTTTGTAGACACCGCCCCCTCCGCTTATAAACCCCTACCGCAGGGAACATCCTCAGTTTGGTCCATAAGCTGCGAGGAGACAAAGAAACCACACCCGAACATCGGGAAAGAAACCGTACACAGACGGTCCAACAACCCGGAATAAAAAACTGTCCCAACAGGGAACAGAGCAAATGCAACAACATGCAACGGAACAACTGGGTGGGTGCTGGGTCTCCCATTGATGATTCAAGAAAAAAGAATTTACGGTACGTAAACAAAATTCTCTTTTTTCTGATCATCATAATGGGAGACCCAGACAATGGGGATGTCCTAAAGCAAACCCCAGGGCGGGAAGAGTTCCTCAAAGACGTTGAAATACACGGTCCCCCTCAAATGTGGGCAACCGCCGCCTGGAGGACCCGCCTGCCCAAACCTGCATCCGCAGAGGCATGGGCATGCACCATATAGTGCTTAGAGAAAGTGTGCAGGCTGGACCATGTGGCCGCCTGACACACCTGCAGAGCTGAAGCGCGATGTCGCAAAGCCCAGGAAGCACCGACTGCTCTGGTCGAGTGCGCCTTCAAGCCCACCGGGAGAGGCATGCCTGAAGAACGGTAAGCCTCTTGGATGGGTGCCTTGATCCATCTGGCCAAGGTCGATTTTGATGCCGCGGACCCCTTACAGCGACCCGCCGTAAGGATGAACAACGAGTCCGAACTCCGGAAGGAGGCAGTCCTGGACACATAAATGCGTACAGCCCTCACGAGATCCAGAGTGTGGAGGTCACGCTCAATCTGATGAACAGGAGCGGGACAAAATGATGGGAGTACAATCTCCTGGTTCAAGTGGAAAGTAGAAACCACTTTTGGCAAAAATTCTGCCCGCGGGCGCAACACCACCTTGTCCTGGTGAACCACCAGAAAGGGTGACTTGCACGACAGTGCAGCCAACTCAGAAACCCTTCTCAGAGATGTAATTGCCACCAGAAAGACTACTTTCTGGGACAGACGAGAAAGAAGGACTTCCCTCAGAGGCTCGAACGGCGGTTTCTGCAGAGTCGTCAGAACCATGTTAAGGTCCCAAGGGTCCAGCGGTCGCCTATATGGCGGAACCACCCGAGACACCCCTTGCAGAAACTGGCGGACCTTAGGAAGGAGCGCCAAACGCCTGTCAAACAGCACTGAAAGAGCTGATACTTGACCCTTCAGGGAGCTGAGGGATAAGCCCAATTCCAAACCCGATTGTAGGAAAGCCAACAAGGTCGGGATGGACAAGGGCCACGGAGACCGGCCACCAGAGGCACACCAGGAGAAAAAGATTTTCCACGTCCTGTGGTATATCCTCCGCGAAACAGGCTTCCTAGCCCGATTCATAGTGGCAACCACTGTAGAAGAGAAGCCTCTGGATGTCAGCAGCCAGGCCTCAAGAGCCATGCAGTCAATCTGAGGGCCCTGGAATTGAGATGGAAGAATGGGCCTTGCGCGAGAAGATCTGCGCGTTCTGGAAGAGCCCACCGGTGTCCGCCTGACAGTTGCCACAGGTCCGGATACCAGGACCTCCTGGGCCAATCTGGAGCCACCAGAATGGCTACCCTGCATTCCGACCTGATTTTCCACAGAACCCTGGGAATCAGAGCTAGAGGAGGGAACACATATGGTAGATGGAAACTGGACCAACTCAGGATCAGGGCGTCTGCCCCCAGAGACTGAGGATCCCACGATCTCGCCATGTATTGCGGCACCTGATGATTCAGCCGCGAGGCCATCAGATCCACGTCCGGAAAGCCCCATCTGCTGCAGATGTCCCGGAAGACGTCTGGATGAAGGGACCACTCTCCGGCGTCCATCCCCTGCCGGCTCAGATAGTCGGCCTCCCAGTTTTCGACCCCTGGGATGTGAACTGCGGAGATCAGGCAGTCGTTGTCCTCCACCCAGGATAGAATGCGGTGGACTTCGGCTAGGGCCTGCGCACTCCTGGTTCCTCCCTGATGGTTTATATAGGCGACGGCCGTCGCGTTGTCGGATTGAACCCGAATGGGCTGCCCTGAGAGGAACGTCTGAAAAGCCAGGAGTGCCAGGTAGATCGCCTTGATCTCCAGCACGTTGATTTGCAACGCTGACTCCGACTGAGTCCAGAGGCCTTGAGCCCTGTGGTGTAGGAACACCGCTCCCCAGCCCTTCAGACTGGCGTCGGTGGTCACCACTAACCATGACGGTTTGAGGAAAGACCGGCCCCGTGACAGGTGACCTGGCCGGAGCCACCACTGCAGGGAGTCCCTGGTCGGTTGGGAAAGGACCACCAACTGATCCAGAGAGGACGTCCTCTTGTCCCATCTGCTGAGGACTTCCAACTGGAGAGGACGGAGGCGAAACTGTGCAAAAGGCACCGCCTCTATTGCAGCCACCATGCGCCCCACCAGCTTCATCAACACCCGCAGAGATGAATGTGGTGACATGAGGAGATCGCGCACCCCCGATTGTATGGCTAGCTGTTTGGCTTGCGGCAGAGACACCAGAGCTGAGTCTGTGTGAAAGTTCATGCCCAGGTAAGTCAATGACTGGGTCGGAACCAGGGTTGACTTCTGAATATTGAGAAGCCATCCGAACTGTTCCAGAGACTGCATGGTCACATCCAGGCTCTTCTGACAAAGGTTTTCCGATGGCGCCCTGACCAGCAGGTCGTCTAAATAGGGTATGACGGCATGTCCCTGCACATGTAGGAGGGCCATCATGGAGGCCATCACCTTCGTGAACACCCGCGGTGCCGAGGCCAGTCCGAAAGGCAGCGCCACAAACTGGTAATGTTCGTCCCCCACTGCAAATCTCAACCAGCGCTGATGAGCTGGTGCAATGGGCACGTGAAGGTACGCGTCTCGGATATCTATGGACGCCAGGAAGTCTCCCTGCGACACAGCCGCGATCACGGAGCGCAGGGATTCCATGCGGAACTTCCGAACCAACACGTGACGGTTGCACAACTTGAGGTCCAGAACCGGGCGGAAAGAGCCATCCTTCTTTGGGACGATAAAGAGGTTGGAGTAAAAACCCCGGAACCTCTCCCCAGAAGGCACTGGGACCACTACCCCGTCTCTGCGGAGTCCCTCCAACACCAGGTGAAAAGCCTGAGCCTTTTCTGGGGATGGGACAGACCGATGGAATCGGTGTGCCGGCTGCGACGTCAGCTCTATCCTGTAGCCTCGCGAGACTACGTCTCTGACCCACTGGTCTTGGACATGGAGTAGCCATCTGTCCTGAAAATGAGACAGGCGGCCCCCCACCTGTGGGGAGGCAGGACGAGAGAGAGAGTCATGCGGAAGCGGGTTTGGGGGTGACAGCGGTTGCCCCTGCCGGCTTCTTTTGGCGACCCTTGGGGCGCCACTGAGTAGAGGGCTTGCCCCCTCTGTCCGCGCGAGCAGACGATGCTGATGGCTGCGAGCTGGAACGAAAGGACCACTGTTTAGGGTTCCTTTTTACGGAAAACCGTGGCTTAGGTTTATTCTGTGGGATCTTTGACTCCGCAGAATCCTTTATCAGCTTGTCCAGCTCGGTACCAAAAAGCCTATCACCAGAGAACGGAAGATTTTGCAAAATCTTCTTAGACGTGGCATCTGAGTCCCAAAGACGCAGCCACAACAACCTGCGGATCGCTATAGCGTTGGCCGAAGCCACGGCAGAGCGGGTGGCAGTTTCCAATGTTGCCGTCCTGGCGTAGTCCGCATAGGCCCTTGCCCTATCGGTAAGCGCCAGGACCTCTGGACTGGACCCTGCCAGATCAGTGATACCATCCAAGCAGGTGGTGATCGCCTGCAGAGTCCAGACCGTGGCAAAATTAGGGGCAAATGAAGACCCCACAGCCTCATAAGAAGACTTGGCGAGTTGCTCGACCTGTCTATCAGTCGCATCCTTCAACGAGGAGCTATCAGAGGCAGAGAAAAGAGAGCGTGCAGCAATCCTGGTCATGGAAGCGTCCACCTTCGGGGACTGCGACCACTGCTGAAGCACCTCCTGAGAGAAGGGGAAGCGATTGTCCTTAGATTTGCGGACATAACGCCGCCCAGGATGAACCCTGGGTGCTCTAATCACCCTTCCAAAGTTAGTGTGGTCCATAAAGGAACCACTTGGTCTAGCCTCCGGCCGCAGCCATTGATAGACCTCCTTCGGGTGAACTGTCACCTCTTCAGGGGGTGTCACGAGACGCAAAGTCTCGTTGATGGAGGACACCAGATCCTCCACCCCGTCTGGTGGTTCTGACATAGACCCGAGCATTGAACCCCCATCATCCTCATCACCATCAGAGAGACGCTCCTCCTCAGAGAGAGCCTGGAGCTCGGGTGAATCATCACGTCGAGTCCGCTTAAGGGGTCTCACAGTCGAGGAAGGAGACACCCGGGGGTAACTGGAAGGAGTAGCTGGGCTTTCCAGTCTCCTATTAAGTGCCTCCAGGGATTGCGACATGGAGGACAGCTGGGATAACAAAGATTCATTAATCTTATTCTGTGTTTCCCATGGCCCTGGGATCACCTGAACCTCAGGGTACAGCACCGGAGCTACTGTCTCAGCAGTATCAGTCCGGGCCTCTGGGCGTCCGCAGTTATTGCAGGACCCCTCAACCAGTGTCCCGTTGCATGTAGCACAGGCAGCGGTGGCAATGGCCGCTTTAGCAGCGCTCTTCCTAGCTGAGGACATACCCACAGCAGGGAAATAAGCCAATCTAGAACAAAAAACCGGTACAACCGGCGGCTTACCGACCGCAGTAACGCGGTGGGAGGAAGCGGTGTGCGTGTGTGGCCTCCGCGAGGGCTTCCGGTCTCCCCTGGAGTGCAACCGTGCACTTCAATCAGATCCCAGCCGGGACGAGAGGGGAAAGATGGCCGCCGGCAGAGAAACTGTGGGCGGCGCCGAAAACACGCGGGAAGCCCACACGCACGCCCATCGATGACATCACCGCCTGGGCTGCTTCTCTCCTCAGGCAGCCTCATAATGTAGGCGCCGGAGCCCGCAGCGCGGGAAGTATCGTGACAAACACAACACAATACTAAGGCTGCAGACAAAAGTCTGAAGCCTACAGCCGCAGCCCCTGTGTCACACAGGGCGGTCAGCCAGGGTGATCCCAGCACAGGGTACACCGCCAGAACCGCGGACCCGAGGGTTGCGCGCGGTCTGAGTGTCAGAACACATAAGGTGTCAGACACCACCCCCAGGCACACCGGAGACACACAAGGCATCTCAGTGCCGGTCCGGTCTGTAAGCACCATTTAGGGAGGCCTCGGACGGGGGTGCAGCACCAGTCCGGTCTGTAAGCACCATTTAGGGAGGCCTCGGACTGGGCTGGCTCCAGTCCGGTCTGTAAGCACCGTTTAGGGAGGCCTCGGACGGAGCGGAGCTGTGCGAGGCTCCAGTCTCCCACTTTCCAGAGCCCCCAAGGAGGGATGGGAAGGAGCGCGACAGCGTACCGGGAGGACACGCAGTGTCCAGGCTCTAGGCCCTCCGGTACCTCAACCTGCGTGTTCCCGAGGGTGAGCAGGGAGACTGCCGGAGGTCCCCGACCGGGACCATTTTACCTTGTCTTCATACGCCATCACGTAAGATGTGAGAATGCAGTGAAGTGCAAGCAAAGCGTGTGATACCTCCGAGCACACTAAGTTTAAAACTGAGGATGTTCCCTGCGGTAGGGGTTTATAAGCGGAGGGGGCGGTGTCTACAAACTTGTAGTACCTAGTGTGGCCTCCGGAGGGCAGTGCCCTAAACCCCATTGTCTGGGTCTCCCATTATGATGATCAGAAAATTTACATTACACTTGATGTGAATTGCAACAAGGATGGTTCATAAACTTTGGTTGTGATGTTTTAGTTGTATGACAAGTGAAACTATGGTCATTTTTTTTATTGTAAATAAACCGCATTACTAAGTTTAATAAAAATAGGACAAATCTGTTTGTAAATTCAGCCCCTCTGACTGTCGGACATTAAGGGTTACTATCCAATGGGTTTCGTGCTCTAAGACCCGGCGCTCATTGTTTCCACCCCTTCTTGAAGAAACCACCCTTTCTATGTCTTCAATTTCTAGACTTTCTAGACTGCTTACGTCACCGCAGTGTACATCCAAAAAATGTCTTAACAGACTGGACATACTCCTGCGGCTGGCACATAGGTCAGGGTTAGCCGATGCAATGTGTTCGGCTATTCGTTTTTTAAGGGGTCTGGTCGTGCACCCCACATAGTCCTTTACACATGACCTGCATGTGGCCATGTAAATTACATGTGTAGTGTTGCAGTTTATGTAGGCTTGGATGTTATATTCTCGTCTGTGACTCTGTTTTTGAAATTTTTTATAACATTCATGTGCCTACACAAACTGCATCTCATACCTCCACACCGATAATTACCCATAGTCTGTAGCCATATAGGTTTTTTCTTGTTGCTCCTATATTCTGATGGTGACAACAAGTTACCAATACTTAAAGATTTTTTTGGAACACAACGGTACCCTTGTTTTATTATGTTGCATAGTATTGGCTCTTGATTTAAAAAAGGTATTGTTCTTTTTAGTGCACAAACTATATTATCATAGTCTACACTATAATCGGTGGAAAACGTGGGTAAAAATGCAACAGCTGATTGTTTATAACATGGTTTATTCTTCAAACTTTTGCTAAAGCCCTATTCAAATAATGCGGCTTATGAACCCGATTGGTGAGACGGTTCCAAATATTTGCAGGCTCCTTCTTAAAGAAACCCTCATCAGAGCACAATCTCTTAGCCCTAATTAATTCTTCATATGGGAGATTGTTAACTACATGCCGGGGATGGCAGCTCTCGGCATGTAGAACCGCGTTCCCACTGATCGGTTTCTTATAGAGCTTAGAATGAATAATTCCCAATGTGGGGTCTCCCATAAGTTCCATGTTTAGATAGCGGAGTGAATTATCATGTACATTAAAGGATAACGCCAAATTATATGCGTTGTCTCCGATGTAACTGATGACATTTTTAAATTTGTCTGATGATGGGGGAGGCACACAATCGTCAAAACACCAGATGATGACAATATCATCTATGTATTCCCCCCCCCATTATATCACCTTATTCAAAAATGGGTTACTCGCGGTGTATACGAATTTATATTCCCAGTACATCAAATAGATATTGGCAAGCAAGGGGGAGAATCCCGCCCAGGGGCTAGAACTATCTCTAATAACCCCTGCGTCCTTCATATCCTGTAACATTTCCTTGGCACGCTGATAGTGAGCTGGTGGTACAGGCCTATATCACTCTTTGATGGGTGAATGGTTCCCGGGGTATATGATGGTGTACCCCTTTAATCCTCCCAAAATCAAGTGGATGCTTACTAAAAATCCGTTCATACTACTGTACTACCCAATAGACTCCGTGGTTCTGGTAAGTGGGAGTGGAATCAGTGCTTACATGTGACTCACTATTGCCGGATGCTCACGTCTCAGGCGATGTTTCCCTTGTCACGGTTCCGCGCCTGAGGCTGTGGGGCCCGGTAGTCAGATGAAAGGGGATTAAAGGACGGGGATGTTTCTTGATTGTCGTGATGCCACCTGTGGGTATCCGGTGAATGCACCGGCGCTGCTCTGCTTGGGCCTCCGGGGGATGTGCGGCAGCTAGATGGGATGCTCCCCACAGGATGAGCAGGAGTCCCCGGGGCCAGGAGCTGCACTGGATATAATACGGCAGCTCGGTCATTTAGGACTGTTAAATGCAAAGTTTAGTAAAAGTTCTGGAAGAAATGCGCGGACACAAGGCTCCTCTGTAACGGGTCTTTACTGTACGGTTGGTGTGGTACACAGCATACAGTCAGCAGGTAACAGACCGGGTGGTCCCAACGATGAATGGTCTTAGTCCAGAGCTCCACAGTGTCCTTCCTTTACCTGACCATTCTATTCTGGTTGCCTTGCTGCCTTAGTGCACCGGATCGGGTACTGGGCGGACTTCAGCTTGCTCATGCTCACCAAAGGAAGAGTCCTGCGGCCCAAAAGTGGGTACCTCGCCGGTAAGACTGCTGATTTAGGGCTGTAGTGAGGCGCTCCTAAGAAGCCACTCTATCACTCCGGTTTGCAGAACAGCGGTGGACGTCTGCCTCGGAACCGGTGTCCGGTGAGATTGGACATGGGTGTCTTTTACCCGTTGCTTAGTTGCTATTGTTGCCCATGTTCCGGTCTGAGTCACTGCTTGATGGTGCTCTGCCGGTAAAGTTTCAGTACCAGGGCTGCACGGCACTGTGCAAGTCCCTGTTCCTTCTTTCCTTCTCCTCCAACCACTCCTCCTACGTTTCTAACTTCCCCCACACACTACACCTACACTCCTCCCTCCAGGACCTGATTGTCCCTTTACCTCTAAGTGGTGCATGTGGTGTATGGAGCTCTGGGTTTAACCATTACATCACTGAGACGGAAGATATTACATCTTCATTCAGGGATGCAATACCTTCCTGTGACACACTCGTTGCGGGGCGCCACACATGCAGGTCCTGATACCAGTCCTCCAGCTGTCCCTTGGAATTGTTGTCCTCCGCCCGGTTTGGCATGGTCAAGGGTTCCACTGCCTGGATGGAGTTGTTGTCATTAGTGAACAGCATGGCGATGGTAGAATATCTGGGCAGTTTGACTTTTTCCTCTCCACAGTTTAATACACATACGGGTACCCTCCCCTTGCATACATCAACCACCCCCCTGGCAGTCACGATTGTAGGCCTACCGTGGGCTCTACCACTGCCTGGTAATCCTGCCCTCTGAGGCCTATTACTGCCCGACACCATATCATCAGTTCACTTCTTGGGGGTAACACAATGGGGATCGGGTCTGTCACCCATAACCTACCAATTTCACCACCTGACAGGTTTACCTGTTGTCTTTGCAGGAGGCCTCTAATCTCGTTCTGTAGGATCCTCTTATGCCCGATGCTGGCAGTTTCCGCAATCTGTTGGAGTAAAAACATCACTTCTCCCAGACAATTTTCAATTACATTTGTACAAAGTATCATCTGTGGATTCTTTTCATTAGGGTTTGTTTCTACCACAATAAGTCCTTGGCCCTTTAGCTCTACCCTCCACACATTTATTGTTACCTCTTTAAACCCTACTTGGTTTACTGGTAACCCATTTACAGCATAAATAGTGAGGTTAGGATCTGGAGGAGCAAGCTTAACATTGGCCCAAAACCTTTTGCAAAGGATATGTGGTATGGTGGTCACCTGCGACCCGGTGTCCAACAGTGCAGATGTGGGGATACCGTCCAGCGTGATAGACAGGATTGGTCGTCCTCCCACATATTTATCACGCCAGTCAGACGGGACTGGTCGTCTTATTCCTGGAGGCTGGTCCACGACCCCAGGGAATGCTGGTTTAAAGGACACGATTTGGCAAAGTGGCCCGCTTCCTTGCAGTGGCGCAGATGGGTTGTCCTGAAGGGTTGTAGCAGTCGTTGGTCCTCCCCCGGAGCGACATGGTCTTCTTTCCTCTCATCCACGGGACGTCCTTGGGGCTGTCAGCTAGCTGGATCATTTCTGAAGACTTCGGCTCTGGATTTAGTTGCAAGGCCTTTAGGATCATGGCCATATCTTTCCGTAGCTGTTGCACCTCTGCGCTTAGATCATCAGAATCACCAGGTGTCACAGCCTGTGTGGCACCCCTGCTGAGGATTGCCACAGGACCGACCGGTGCAAGGAGAGACATACACCTTGGTACACACAGCACACAACACCTTCCACCCTACACCTGGAAGGGGAGCTCTACTTGCTGCCTTAAGCAAGTTCCTCTATAAGGATCCAGGCCTGATGGGAGGAGTCAGTTAGTCTGCTCTGAGCAGTGAAGAGAGCAGTTAGTTCCAGTCAGACAGCCAAAGAGGAAGGTACTGGAAGGAGCTGGTCTCTGGGATCAAGCCAGGCCCAGGACCAGGGAACACTGACCCAGCTGTGCTGCACCCTAGGGACAGGGTCGGAGGCCAGTGGAGGAAGTAGGAGAAAGGAAGAAGGGAACATGCCAGGTTTCCCTTTAGCCCACCCGGACACTGGAGTCAGATTCTGCTAATAAGTTATTGAAGCAGGAAAAGCCTGGACAGACCAGGAGGATCTCATCCCCCTGAAGTAAAGTACAGATAAAGTACAGAGGACACTCAAACCTGACCAAGTATAGGACCACGGACCTAAGCAGAGAATAGGGATCCCACAAAAAGGTCCTCAATGTCAGTTATGGAGCAGTACCCTGAGAGGGAGAAGGAGCGGCAAGTTCAGTTTCAGGCAGGACTTACCTCAATCACTGCACACAATAAAAGAGGAGGCCTCACAACTCTCCAAGGTGAACGTCTCAAATTGCACCGAGAACCTGGTTATTCTCCTGGACTGTACCTGTTACCGGACATCAGTAAAAAGATACCAAAACAGAGACTATTGTGTGTGTGAGTACTTGCTTCACCGCCGCTGCCTGCAGCGTTCACTGCAGAACCGCCACTACTACTCCCCTCATCTACCCCCGCTGCCCTGAGGTAAAGCTCCACCTGTGGGGAGCTGTACTACTCTGAGCTGCACCTCCATCACCTCAGTGGCTGGCTGTAGCGCTGGTATCCACGTTACCATGCACCACAGGTGGCGTCATGTTACCATTTCCTCATCCATCATCATCATCCCCCGCCATTGAGGGTCCAGGGCACGGAACCGGGAACCGACCAGCCGTGATCCCCCACCAAAGTAACCATCTGTCCCGGTATCCGAGTACCCCCTAACCTGTTGAGTGACTCACCTGTATATCAGTCTTTGTGGAAGGTGAGGAAGAGGTCACCACCTTTAAGGGTGAGGCACCGACCTGCCATGGCTGAGATGTAGAGTCTTCAGGTGTAGGAGGTTGCAGTGCTTTTATGGCCCATTCTTTTAAAACAACCAAGTCTGCATCTGGGTGTTCTAGGGCCCACCAGCACAGTTGGTTATGGTCACTGGAGGATTGCAACCCTTGGATGAACTGTTCAACCAGCATTTTGTTTTCATCCCGCGCACTAGCAGAGTCTATCTGCTTCAGGCTTCGCAGCACCTCCTGGAGGAGTAAGGCATAGTTTCTAATACTGTCCTGCGTCCTTTGTCTGCAGTTATACAACCTCATCCTCAACTCAGCATCAGTGCAGGTTTCAAAAGCAAGTTTCAGATTACACTGGGGAACACAATTTTTTAGGAGTTAGGTCATACAACTGTTCTTAATTAATTTTTGGATGCTGAATCCAGAAATGATCTCAGTTTTTCTCTATCACGTCAAGTTTTTGAACTATAGGATTTTTGTCTTCTCAAAAATATGTAAACTACTGTACCTAAAAAGTGTTGTTTTTTGTTTTTTTTAAATAGTACAAATATGAACAAAAAATGAAATATATAAGAAATAGGCATGACAAATATGTTTTTTAACACTATCATGTTTTTTTACAAAGGATATATATATATCTATTATATAATTGCCGTAGCGACTTCCGTCGGAGCGGCGCTGCTTCCGGTGGCTTGGTTAGCGCGAGCGAGCTGCTTCTCCTGGACTCTCCCCGTGGCCGCAAAGCGGGCATTGCGAGTCGTTGCAGCCTCGCGAAGCAATGCCCGCGAAGCGGGCATTGCGAGTCGCTGCCACCCACCAACCAAGCCACAGAAGCCCATACTACTGTAGTGTACACCGCTATAGTATACTACAGTCCCATGCCCATAAGCGCCATGGGACTGTAGTATACCATCGCGCTGTACACTACAGACCCCTGCCGCTCTAAGCCACTACGCGCTGTACACTACACTAACCAAGCCACACAACCCCATACTACTGTACTGTACACCGCTATACTATACTACAGTCCCATGCCCATAAGCGCCATGGGACTGTAGTATACCATCGCGCTGTACACTACAGCCCTCTGACGCTCTAAGCCACTACGCGCTGTACACTACAGCCCCCTGCCCCCGCACCCCTACCCCCTACCGCCCTAACCCACTACCCCGCCGCAGCCACTACCCCGCCGCAAGCCCCTACCCCCTGCCGCCCTAACCCCTAAGCCACTACCCCGACGCCGAAGCCCCTACCCCCTGCCGCACTACCCCGCCGCACCCACTACCCTCTGCCGCAAGCCACTACCCCCTGCCGCCCTAACCCCTAAGCCACTACCCGCCGCCGAAGCCCCTACCCCCTGCCGCACTACCCCGCCCCACCCACTACCCTCTGCCGCAAGCCCCTACCCCCTGCCGCCCTAACCCCTAAGCCACTACCCCGCCGCCGAAGCCCCTACCCCCTGCCGCTGTAAGCCACTAGCCCGCATCCGCACCTAAACCCCTGCCGCCGCAAGCCCCTAACCCGCACCTAATCCCCTACCCCGCACCTAAACCCCTGCCGCCCTAAGCCCCTACCCCCTAAGCCGCACCTAACCCCCTACCCCCTGCCGCCGTAAGCCACTACCCCGCATCCGCAAATAAACCCCTGCCGCCGCAAGCCCCTAACCCCTAAGCCGCACCTAATCCACTACCCCTACCCCCTAAGCCGCACCTAAATCCCTGCCGCCCTAAGCCCCTACCCCCTAAGCCGCACCGAACCCCCTACCCCCGTAAGCCACTACCCCGCATCCGCACCTAAACCCCTGCCGCCGCAAGCCCCTAACCCCTAAGCTGCACCTAATCCCCTACCCCCTAAACCGCACCTAAACCCCTGCCGCCCTAAGCCCCTACCCCCTAAGCCGCACCTAACCCCCTACCCCCTGCCGCCCTAAGCCACTACGCCGCATCCGCACCTAAACTCCTGCCGCCGCAAGCCCCTACCCCTTAAGCCGCACCGCCGCAAGCCCCTACCCCTTAAGCCGCACCTAATCCCCTACCTCTACCCCCTAAACCGCACCTAAACCCCTGCCGCCCTAAGCCCCTACCCCCTAAGCCGCACCTAACCCCCTACCCCCGTAAGCCACTACCCCGCATCCGCACCTAAACCCCTGCCGCCGCAAGCCCCTAACCCCTAAGCTGCACCTAATCCCCTACCCCTACCCCCTAAGCCGCACCTAAACCCCTGCCGCCCTAAGCCCCTACCCCCTAAGCCCCTACCCTCTAAGCCCCGACGCTTTCCCTAACACCTAAGGCCCTACACCCGAAGCCCCCGCCGTCCCCTAACCTAACGTCCCCGTCGATCACTTACATGCCTTCAAGTCATCTGATCGTCCGTCCGATCCTCAACTCCTCCGTCCGGCCAGGCGTCCTCTTCCTCCGGTCCCGGGGGTCTTCTCTCTTCTTTCCGCCATCTCCGCCTCTTCGTCCGTCCCCGGGGATCTTCTGTCTTCTTTCCGCCAACTTCCAGCTCCGACGTCCTCTTCAACTAACATTAAGATACAATGGACGATCAATCCGCCATTGTATCTCAATGAAATGTGAAGGGCTCTTCTGATTGGTCGCTGTCTACTGCCCTCAGCCAATCAGAAGAGCCCCTCATTCAGTTCTCATTCAGGTCCGTCTTTTTTCCCATTGACATACATTAGCGGTGTGTCGGCGATTTTATGGCCGGCCACCTGGTTCTATTTGTCGGCCCTAAAATCGCGGACACACCGCTAATGCATGTCTATGGGCAAGTCAGCTCGAATTCTGATTGGTCGGCGTTCAATCCGAAATCGGGCTGACTGCCCATAGAGATGCATTAGCGGTGTGTCCGCGATTTTAGGGCCGACAAATAGAACCAGGTGGTCGGCCATAAAATCGCCGACACACCGCTAATGCATTTCAATGGGAAAAAAGAAAGGCGGACCTGAATGAGAACTGCGTCTCAGCCTAAATAATAAATTAAATAATAAAAAAAATAATTAAAAAAGAATTAAAAAATAATAAAAAAATTAATTAAAAATAATAAAAAATTCAATAAAAATAATAATAAAAAAATAAAATATATGCTAATAAAATCAGCCCTTTGCGGACCTGAATGAGGACTGCCTCTCAGCCTAAATAATAAATTAAATAATAAAAAAAATAATTAAAAAATAATTAAAAAATAATAAAAAAATTAATTAAAAATAATAAAAAATTCAATAAAAATAATAATAAAAAAATACAATATATGCTAATAAGATCAGCCCTTTGCGGACCTGAATGAGAACTGCCTCTCAGCCTAAATAATAAATTAAATAATAAAAAAAATAATTAAAAAAGAATTAAAAAATAATAAAAAAATTAATTAAAAATAATAAAAAATTCAATAAAAATAATATAAAAAAATAAAATATATGCTAATAAGATCAGCCCTTTGCGGACCTGAATGAGAACTGCCTCTCAGCCTAAATAATAAATTAAATAATAAAAAAAATAATTAAAAAATAATTAAAAAATAATAAAAAAATTAATTAAAAATAATAAAAAATTCAATAAAAATAATAATAAAAAAATAAAATATATGCTAATAAGATCAGCCCTTTGCGGACCTGAATGAGAACTGCCTCTCAGCCTAAATAATAAATTAAATAATAAAAAAAATAATTAAAAAATAATTAAAAAATAATAAAAAATTAATTAAAAATAATAAAAAATTCAATAAAAATAATAATAAAAAAATAAAATATATGCTAATAACATCAGCCCTTTGCGGACCTGAATGAGAACTGCCTCTCAGCCTAAATAATAAATTAAATAATAAAAAAATAATTAAAAAATCATTAAAAAATAATAAAAAATAAATTAAAAATAATAAATAATTCAATAAAAATAATAATAAAAAAATTAAATATATGCTAATCATATCAGCCCTTTAGCGCACCTGAATGACAACTGCCTCTCAGCCTAAATAATAAATTTAATAATAAAAAAATAATTTAAAAATAATTAAAAAATTATAAAAAAATAAATAAAACATAATTAAAAAATAAATAACAAATAATAAATAATAATTTAAAAAAAAATGCTAATAATAATATTACTGCTAATAATAATGCTATTAATGCTAATAATTATGTTATTAATGCTATTATTAATGCTAATAATGCTATTATTAATTCTATTAATGCTAATAATAATGCTATTAATGCTATTAATAATGTTATTAATGCTATTATTAATGCTAATAATGCTATTATTAATGCTATTAATGTCAATATTTATCCTATTAATGGTATTATTAATGCTATTAATGCTAATAATAATGCTATTAATGCTATTAATTCTAATAATAATGCTATTAATGCTATTAATAATGTTATTAATGCTATTATTTATGCTAATAATGCTATTATTAATTCTATTAATGCTAATAATAATGCTATTAATGCTATTAATAATGTTATTAATGCTATTATTAATGCTAATAATGCTATTATTAATGCTATTACTGTCAATATTTATCCTATTAATGGTATTATTAATGCTATTATATGCTAATAATAATGCTATTAATGCTATTAATGCTAATAATAATGCTATTAATGCTATTAATAATGTTATTAATGCTATTATTAATGCTAATAATGCTATTATTAATGCTATTTATGCTAATAATAATGCTATTAATGCTATTAATAATGCTATTAATGCTATTAATAATGCTATTAATCCTATTATTTATGCTATTAATGCTATGAATGCTAATATTTATCCTATTAATGGTATTATTAATGCTATTAATGCTAATAATAATGCTATTAATGCTAATAATAATGCTATTAATGCTATTAATTATGCTATTAATGCTAATATTTATCCTATTAATGCTATTAATGCTATTAATAATGCTATTAATTCTAATATTTATCCTATTAATGCTATTAATGCTAATAATAATGCTATTAATGCTATTAATAATGTTTTTAATGCTATTATTAATGCTAATAATGCTATTATTAATTCTATTAATGCTAATAATAATGCTATTAATGCTATTAATAATGTTATTAATGCTATTATTAATGCTAATAATCCTATTATTAATGCTATTTATGCTAATAATAATGCTATTAATGCTATTAATAATGCTATTAATGCTATTAATAATGCTATTAATCCTACTATTTATGCTATTAATGCTATTAATGCTAATATTTATCCTATTAATGGTATTATTAATGCTGTTTAATGCTAATAATAATGCTATTAATTCTATTAATAATGCTATTAATGCTATTAATAATGTTATTAATGCTATTATTAATGCTAATAATGTTATTATTAATGCTATTAATGCTAATAATAATGCTATTAATGCTATTAATAATGTTATTAATGCTATTATTAATGCTAATAATGCTATTATTAATGCTATTAATGCTAATAATAATGCTATCAATGCTATTAATAATGTTATTAATGCTATTATTAATGCTAATAATGCTATTAATAATGCTATTAATGCTAATAATAATGCTATTAATGCTATTAATACTGTTATTAATGCTCATAATACTGCTAATAATGCTATTAATACTGCTATTACTGCTAATAATAATGCTATGGCTTATATTATTGCTATTGATGATGCGATTATTATTTAAAAATCTTTAAAAAAACAATAAACATATTTTAGATACCCGATGCATTTGCATCAGGCTAACAGCTATAACTACTATAATCAAATTAATGCACGTTCTAGAATCCCGATGTATTTGCATCGGGCTCACAGCTAGTATATATATATATATATATATATATATATATATATCACAAGAAAAAACTGCACAGCACTCACAGACTAGTGTGAACTGGTGCAAGCAAAGACGCAGGGTCAAATAATTTGAAAAAAATTCTTGCAGCACACAGCTACTACCAATGACGTACAAATGCTATAAGCTATATGTATTTGAGGAAAAAGTTTAAAAACTTACGTTATTTTCAAAAAACTCAAAAATTCTAATTTTTTATTTCGGAAGTTCTTAGTACACACATTGGCCAATTTCTGCTTGCTCATCAACTGCGACAAAGTGACTTCAGGTCTGATGAGTCCTACGCTGATATCCCTATCCTCCTTGTCCACCCCCCACTTCTCAGTGGGCAGACTCCATCTAGACCCTCGATCACCTGTAGGTTAATGAGGGTGCACATTGCAGCAAGGAGCCTGCAACTCCATATGATAAATAACAAGAAAAAAACTGCACAGCACTCACAGACTAGTGTGAACTGGTGCAAGCAAAGACGCACGGTCAAATAATTTGAAAAACATTCTTGCAGCACACAGCTACTACCAATGATGTACAAATACTATAAGCTATATGTATTTGAGGAAAAAGTTTAAAAACTTCCGTTATTTTCAAAAAACTCAAAAATTCTAATTTTTTATTTCGGACGTTCTTAGTACACACATTGGCCAATGTCTGCTTGCTCATCAACTGCAACAAAGTGACTTCAGGTCTGATGAGTCCTACGCTGATATCCCATCATTGGTAGTAGCTGTGTGCTGCAAGAATTTCTTTCAAATTATTTCACCCTGCGTCTTTGCTTACACCAGTTCACACTAGTCTGTGAGTGCTGTGCAGTTTTTTTCTTGTTATTTATCATATGGAGTTGCAGGCTCCTTGCTGCAATGTGCACCCTCATTAACCTACAGGTGATCGAGGGTCTAGATGGAGTCTGCCCACTTAGTAGTGGGGGAGCGGACAAGGAGGATAGGGATATCAGCGTAGGACTCATCAGACCCTGAAGTCACTTTGTCGCAGTTGATGAGCAAGCAGACATTGGCCAATGTGTGTACTAAGAACTTCAGAAATAAAAAATTAGAATTTTTGAGTTTTTTTAAATAAACGTAAGTTTTTAAACTTTTTCCTCGAATACATATAGCTTATAGCATTTGTACATCATTGGTAGTAGCTGTGTGCTGCAAGAATTTTTTTCAAATAATATATATATATATATATGCAAGTATTTAAGGTAAAAATGTACATTTATAGCTTTTTCTGGAGTGTTTCACTTGAGGACAATCACGTTTGATGCTCCAGCAATAGTCAGCCATCATATGTACATCCCATCTACCCTGGTAACGGTCTTCCATAACCTTCAAATCTTGGTGAAATCGTTCACCTTGCTCATCGCTAACAGCACCAAGATTTTCCGGAAAGTTGGCAAGATGGCAATGCAGAAAATGTAGTTTAATACTCATGTTGCAACCAAGCGCTTTGTAGCTCTCCAATAGTTTCTGAACAATTTCTTTGTAATTACTTGCACGTGTATTTCCAAGAAAGTTCTTGACGACGTCTTTGAATGCTAACCAAGCATTCTTCTCAAGATCTGACATAGTCCCGGTGAAATGTTCATCTTTAATGAGCTGTCGAATTTGTGGACCATCAAACACACCAGCCTTGATTTTTTTCAATGGACAGTCCAGGACGTGCCAACATGATGTACTTAAAGGGAACCTGTCACCTAATCTATGGCCCCTAAACTATCACTACCTGCCCCTACAGACCCTAACTAGCTCCCTAACCATCCCTGCCTGACCTAATATGGCTTTATATAAGCTGAAATAAACACTTTAGAAACTTACATTTTTTCCGTCTGTGGGGCGTTCCTGTCGGCTCTTGTCTGCAGGGCGGGGTCCCCAGAGCCGCGCTCCCCCCGCCTCGCTCCCTTCCTAACGCCCTAATGGGCGGCATTATCGATTTGAAGAGCGGGGGAGCCCATTGGAATCTTCCCGCCCCGCTCTTCATGACGCGGCCGGAGACCGCGTCATTTCCGGGTCCGCGCATGCGTAGTGCGCCGGGTGAAGCCGACCGGAATCGCAGCGTCGCTAGGCAACGAATCGCAGCGTCGCCGGCGTCTTCGGAAGGTGAGTATCGGCGGCCCCCTCCCTCCCAAACCAGCACATATATATGTGTGTGTAATCCACATGTACATATGGATTACACACACACATATATACATTCACTTTGATCAGGCACATTTCATATGTGCATCTATATATATATATATATATATATATTATAGATGCACATATAGTTAGATTATATATATGTGTGTGTGCATGTATATATATATTTGTGTGTGTGTGTGTGTGTGTGCATGTATATATGTGTGTGTGTGTGTGTGTGTGCGCATGTGTATACATACGTGTATGTGTGTGTATACTTACGTGTGTGTGTGTGCATGTGTGTGTATACTTACGTGTGTGTGTGCATGTGTGTGTATACATACGTGTGTGTGTGTGCATGTGTATACTTACGTGTGTGTGTGTGCATGTGTGTGTATACTTACGTGTGTGTGTGTGCATGTGTGTGTATACTTACGTGTGTGTGTGTGTGCATGTGTGTGTATATTTACGTGTATGTGTGTGTGTGCATGTGTATACATACGTGTATGTGTGTGTATACTTACGTGTGTGTGCATGTGTGTGTATACTTACGTGTGTGTGTGTGTGTGTGTGTGCGCATGTGTGTGTATACATACTTGTGTGTGTGTGTGTGTGTGCGCATGTGTGTATACATACTTGTGTGTGTGTGTGTGTGTGTGTGTGCGTGCATGTGTGTGTATACATACTTGTGTGTGTGTGTGTGTGCGTGCATGTGTGTGTATACATACTTGTGTGTGTGTGCGTGCATGTGTGTGTATACATACTTGTGTGTGTGTGCGTGCATGTGTGTGTATACATACTAGTGTGTGTGTGTGTGTGTGTGTGTGTGCGTGCTTGTGTGTGTATACATACTTGTGTGTGTGTGTGCGTGTGTGTGCGTGCATGTGTGTGTATACATACGTGTGTGTGTGTATACATACTTGTGTGTGTGTGCGTGCATGTGTGTGTATACATACTAGTGTGTGTGTGTGTGTGTGTGTGTGCGTGCTTGTGTGTGTATACATACTTGTGTGTGTGTGTGCGTGTGTGTGCGTGCATGTGTGTGTATACTTACGTGTGTGTGTGTGCGTGCATGTGTGTGTGTGTGTGTGTGTGCGTGCATGTGTGTGTGTGTGTGTGTGTGTGCGTGCATGTGTGTGTATACATACGTGTGTGTGTGTGTGTGTGTGTGTGTGCGTGCATGTGTGTGTATACATACGTGTGTGTGTGCATGTGTGTGTATACATACTTGTGTGTGTGTGTGTGCATGTGTATATATATTTTGTAGAGAGATAGACTGAGGGTGAGAGGGTCTGTGAGTTTTGTGTAACGCTGGGACCTGGGTGACGCAGTAAACTTCACCTGAGGTCAGAGTTAATCCTCGTCACTCTATCTGACCTCAGGTGATCTACACTGATGTCACCCTGTTCACATCGGTAACAGAAAACTCACTCTATGTGGGTCATGCTGTGAAGTGGGAAGTTTCACATGAGGTCAGAGAAACACATTGCTTTATCCGACCTCAGGTGACACAGACCATGAACTCTCCCCCTTCACTGCACGAGCCTTCAAATATAATTTTTAGGGAATCTTCACTAACGGACGGACCTCTACCAGGATCCTGGATGGGTATGTGGGAGTAATAAAGATGGAGTCAAAATACGTGTTTGTGTTTTTTGTTGTATTAAAAAAAATTTTCTCGGTGTTGTGTCTTCTTTACTAATAAATAGAGATTCATAATGGCCGTGTCTAACATTGTCACGACATTATAAATCTCGGGCTTAGTGCCAGCTGCTAAAAGAAAGGTGGCATTAACCCCTTATTACCCAGTCTGCCACCGCCACAGGGCAGCTGGAAGAGCTGGGTACAGCTCCAGAATATTGCGCTTCTATAAATGAGCAATTTTCTGGGGCGGCTGCGAGCTGCAATTCTCAGCGGGGGTGGCCCAGAACGCTTGGGCCTCCCTACGCTGGGGATTCCAGCCCTCAGCTGCCTAGTTGTACCTGGCTGGCAACGAAAAATGCGGCGAAGCCCCACGCCGTTTTTTTTCTTGCCAGCCAGGTACACCTAGGTAGTTGGGGGTGGATGGCAGCTCCTAGCTGCCTAGTTGTACCTGGCTGGCAAAGAAAAATGTGGCGAAGCCCCACGCCGTTTTTTTTCTTGCCAGCCAGGTAGACCTAGACAGCTGTGGGCTGCCATCCACCCCCTACTACCTAGGTGTACCTGGCTTGCATGAAAAAACGGCATCTGTCTTCACATTTTTCTTTGCCAGCCAGGTACACCTAGGTAGTTGGGGGTGGATGGCAGCTCCCAGCTGCCTAGTTGTACCTGGCTGGCAAAGAAAAATGCGGCGAAGCCCCACGCCGTTTTTTTTCTTGCCAGCCAGGTACACCTAGACAGCTGTGGGCTGCCATCCACCCCCTACTACCTAGGTGTACCTGGCTTGCATGAAAAAAAGGCATCTGTCTTCACATTTTTCTTTGCCAGCCAGGTACACCTAGGTAGTTGGGGGTGGATGGCAGCTCCCAGCTGCCTAGTTGTACCTGGCTGGCAAAGAAAAATGTGGCGAAGCCCCACGCCGTTTTTTTTCTTGCCAGCCAGGTACACCTAGGTAGTTGGGGGTGGATGGCAGCTCCCAGCTGACTAGTTGTATGTGGCTGGCAAGAAAAAAATGGCATGTGGCTTTGCTGTATTTTCCTTTACTAGCCAGGTACAACTAGGTCGCAGGTAGCTGCCATTCACCCCCAACTACCTAGGTGTACCTGGCTGACAAGAAAAAAAACGGCGTGGGGCTTCGCCACATTTTTCTTTGCCAGCCAGGTACACCTAGCCAGCTGGGAGCTGCCATCCACCCCAGCTGACTTAGTTAAACCTGGCTGGCAAAGAAAAATGTGAAGACAGATGCCGTTTTTTCATGCAAGCCAGGTACACCTAGGTAGTAGGGGGTGGATGGCAGCCCACAGCTGTCTAGGTCTACCTGGCTGG
>JARQOC010000003.1:396287467-396337467 GCA_033576535.1 Allobates femoralis | reverse complement strand
GCGGGGGGAGCGCGGCTCTGGGGACCCCGCCCTGCAGACAAGAGCCGACAGGAACGCCCCACAGACGGAAAAAATGTAAGTTTATAAAGTGTTTAATTCACCTTCTATAAAGCCATATTAGGTCAGGCAGGGATGGTTAGGGAGCTAGTTAGGGTCTGTAGGGGCAGGTAGTGATAGTTTAGGGGCCATAGATTAGGTGACAGGTTCCCTTTAAAACAGTCGCCGTCAGTTGGCAATGCTTTTACAAATTGCTTCATGAGACCTAGTTTTATGTGCAGAGGTGGGAATAGTATATTCTTCCTGTCAACAAGTGGCTGATGTAGAATGTTAGGATCTCCAGGTTTAAGACCAGATCTTGGAGGGGAGTCCAAGATGGCCGCGATGTGAGGAGGACGTGTATCCAGGAGCTCCACAGCCTGAACACAGCATCACAGCCATCCATCCCCGCAGGCTACCCACCGGAGCCCCTCGGACACACAGCTAAACAGCCACCACCCCCCTGAACCGGTCACTGTGCTTCTTTTAGCAATCGGACCGGGGGAACGAGGCACAGGACCGGATCCCCTACCAGCCCCCGCTGCACACGAGGCAGAGCTGCGGCGGCGCCCGCCCTGCTAGGCCGCGCCGGACCTGCCAGCATCTGCTGCGAGTGGAGAGGAGCGGCGGGCACTCGGAGGCACAGCGCCCGGTCTGTAGTCCTGAGGAGACCGGCGGGTGTGCGAGGAGACCGGGTATTCCTACCCCCGCCGCACATTCCAGAGGCGACCCGGCAGGGGTGCTCAGGGCCGCTCTGAGACCGAGGTCTGCGCTCCGGCTGATCACCCAGGAAGAAACGGAGCCTGCAGACAGAGGGAGCTGGAAGCCTCACACCCTGCCTGGAGAGACATAACCTACCCGAAAAACCTCCAGGACCGCTCATCTTCAGACCGGAGAAGCTGCAGGAGAGGGTAAGTGGAGGCTGATCCTCATCCATAAGGGACAGCCTGTCACTGCCTGCACTGTGCATAAATATACAGAACTGTGGCTGACCTGGACTGTATTTGTGGTGACAGGGGATTACAATAGTGAGGTGAAGAGGCAACGGGTCAGTGGTCACTGGGGAAGGTGGAGGTGATATTCACCCCTCACATCATACACCATATATCGCAGAGAGAAGCCCCCCATCCATCCGGGAACTAACGTCTTGAAGGGACTCTATATGATTAGCTTATAAGACTGGGCATTGTACTATATCCTGGGGATTACCCCTGATAATCCTATCCACTCGTCAACTGGACTTTTTTGACATCCTAATAACCTGATACACAACAACAAAGAGGTCAGAGGACCCCCCAGCAAGCACCCTTCACTCTCTGCACCAGGTGCTACATTAACAGTACCTGTAGACTCCTGCTTTCACCGCTTTCTATCCTACTGGACACAACTTGGACCAATGAACCCTTAAACTGACCATAACCAACTGGAGGGGTCATATAGGCTTAAACTGCACAAATACTTCACACTGTGAATACAAATAATACCATGGGAAAGACGACCATTAAACCACCCAAGAGTGGGCCTAAATCCGCAAAGGCTATAACCCAAGCCGACGTTGACCATTTCCTTAAAAAACAGGCCGTCGTGGAGGACACCCCTAAATCAACCAAGAAGTCCGTCCTGACTTGCACAGACGACACAGACTCTGACGTGGAGAGTGATTCAGAGGGAGGTAGTGCATCTGGAGAACCAATGGTGACCCGCTCCTTTATCAAGAGAGCCCTTGCCAAAGCTATCGGCCCAATTGGGCGAGAGTTAGCGGAGATTAAACGTGACCTCACGCACCAAGGACACAGGTTAGAGGCACTGGAAAATGCCCAAATAACAACTATACACCACTCCAATGCTATCCTTGATGGCCTTAAAGAGCATGAACACCACATACATGACATCTATGTTGCTCTTGAGGATCATGAAAACCGGGAACGCCGGCAGAATATCCGGATTAAGGGTCTCCCTGAATCTGTGGCCAATGAAGCACTAGAAAAGGCTGGAGTGGAGATCTTTAAAGACTTACTTTCTGAACATGACCCTCAGGACATTGAATTGGTGCGGGTCCATAGAGGCCTACGACCTAAACCACAACAAGGAGAGGCTCCCCGACATGTGCTATGCCGTTTCCTGGACTATCGTGTAAAGAACCTAGTTCTCCGCAGAGCACGGGAACGACAGGAGATAACCTATGAAGGTACCCGAATCCAATTGTTCCAAGATCTGTCGGCCATCACCTTGAAAAAACGATGGCTACTGAAACCCTTTACAAATGCAATCCTACAGAAGGGACATCGCTTTCGCTGGCTCTTCCCGTTTGGGATCTTTGTAACGGCGGATGGGCAGGGAATCACCATCAGAACCTCCGCAGATCTGAAAGCGGCCTGTGAGACTTTGGACATATCTCTTGACAAATTCCCGGATTTGGAAGCTTTCCACTCAGCCTCAAAGATACAACCCATCCTAGGTCCTACGCCTTGGCAACAGGCAACCCCGAAATCGCAACGAATTAAAAGGAAGATCGCTAAATCACCATCCGCCAAGGACCCGGACGATGCCACCTGAGCTATATCCGGGAAGAATAGCGCCTAACACTGACAAAGTGGAGTCAACCATAGGCTGATTGACATTGATCTTATGTCTTTCTTTATTACATGATATTTTATTTTATTTTTTTTATTTTTTTTCTTTACTAGCCTTACCCAGGTTCACCCTACATTTATTCGCGCTCTACTAACGCGTTTTTGCCATGGTAGAGAGCTGTTATTGTTCATGTTATTCTCTCCGCCTTATGGCGACATTTGGGAGCAGGGAAACATATACCTTCTGTTTACCGGAGGTCATTGCAGAGCCATAACCCTCTCCTACCATACTCTTAAGCATAACTTCTACTATTTGATATGTATAATGCAGTTGCTTGCGTTAATTCCGTTTTGTACTAACCCTCGAATTGGTTATCAATAGTCCAAACAACTATGTTGAACTTTATATTGGTTCATACTGTTCTACTATGTTTGTTAAATGTGACTTTTACATTCTCTTCTCTCCTCCTATCTAGGACTTCTTTCTTTTCTGATTCTTTTTCCCTATCTTCGCTCTCTACCCATCCCCTGCCCCTATTAGGCACGGAGCACGACCCAGATCCAGGGATGTCAGCCGATCGCCAAGTACTACAACATGCCTGACACCGGTAAGAATATTACGTTTGCAACAATTAATGCTCATGGCCTTAATTCACCCGCCTCACGACACCAGACTCTGCATAGACTACGAAAGCAGAAAGCAGATATTCCTTTCTTTTAGGAAACCCATTTTAAGCCCAACAAAATCCCGAATTTTGAGCGGTGCCAATATAACACCTGGTACCATGCCACCTCCACTCAGTCAGGATCAAGGGGCGTATCCATAGCACTACTCTCTGGGGTCTTATTCCAACACCGAGAATCACTGGTAGATCCTTTGGGACGCTATATCTGTGTGAAGGGCCTCCTTAATGGTTCATTGACAACCCTATGCAGTGTATATGCACCTAATAAAAAACTCTTAAAATGGTTGGTTTCTACTCTAAAAAAAATAGAGAACTTTAGAGAGGGTACCCTGATTGTGGGTGGGGATCTGAATATAGCGCTTGAGCCAATGTTGGATACATCTAAACGAAAGAGCACGTATACACCCAGAGATCTGGCTAAGATATTTTAACTTCAATGCATCTACTTGACTCTTGGCGCTATATGCACCCGACCACACGCGACTATACTTTTTATTCCAACCCCCATAAGTCTTACCACCGCATTGACTATATTCTGATACCTAGGTTATGCCTGTCGCGGATATCTGAAGCGAACATAATTCCCAATGTATACTCTGACCATAATATAGTACTAATCTCAATGTCCACCTCTGAGACAGACCTGAAATCCAGATCCTGGCGACTCAACGACTCCCTACTTGACTCCCCTACGACGCGGAAACGTATTACAGACGCACTTCACCATTACTTCCAACTCAACGATACACATGAGACATCTCCCCAAATTCTTTGGGAAGCCCACAAGACAGTGTTGAGAGGTGAACTTATCTCCATTGCGTCATATCATAATAAAAAACGACATCAGGATGTTCAAACACTTTATGATGAAATCTCTTGCTTGGAGACGGACCATAAACATACTTCTGACCGTACAGTCTTGGATACTCTTTCCAATTTGAGGCAGAAATTGAGAGACATCCTCAATGTCAGATCAGCTAAATTGTACGCCTCCTGGAAAAATAGAATGTATGCGCATGGAGATAGGGCCTCCAAATTCCTCCTGAAACACCTACGTAAGCGGCAAGCCCGCACTCTACTTCACTCTATTACTAATTCACAGGGGCTAACAGCTAGCAACCCATCACACATAGAAGCGGCCTTTTTGGACTATTACTCCGGGCTATATAATCTCAGACCCGCGGACACGCAGGCTCTTAAGGAACAGAGGCGCCTGGACACCTCCCACTTCTTGACACGACTGAATCTCCCCACGTTAACGTCAGACCAACGACAGTCACTGACTCGTCCATTCACCATGAATGACCTCCAGTCCACCCTGTCGAAGTGTCCCACGGGCAAATCTCCAGGCCCCGACGGATTCACGGCCCACTACTACAAAACGTTTGCACCCCTTCTGCTACCACGTCTCTTGAAGGTTTGTAACGAGGCATTTGAGGGCAAGCCCCTCCCGCAGCAAATGCTAGAAGCAAAAATATCCTTGATACATAAAGAAGGTAAAGACCCCAACTCATGCAGTAATTACAGGCCAATTTCACTGTTAAATGTTGATTTGAAACTTTTGGCCAGTATGATAGCTCATAGGATAAGGAATCTTTTGCCCTCACTGATCTCGTTGAGTCAATCTGGCTTCGTGGGCGGAAGGGAAGGCAAAGATAACGCACATAAAATACTACATATCCTTCAATATGTGAAATCCCGCCATCAACCCTTAGTGTTAGTGGGCACGGACGCGGAGAAGGCCTTCGACAGGGTGGATTGGACCTATCTGGAGGTGACGTTACTGCATTTCGGGTTCCCCCCATCGCTAGTTGGCACCATTATGGCCATGTATCATAACCCGACGGCCCGTATTCAGATCAATGACACGTTGACGAAGCCCTTTATAATACATAACGGCACTAGACAGGGCTGCCCACTATCTCCGCTTCTGTTCGTCCTGGCTATGGAACCCTTACTGATTGCTATTCAGGAACATCGAGATATAGAGGGCGTTCAGATCAATAAATCTCATTTCAAATCTGCTGCGTTTGCAGACGACCTCCTCGTGTTCCTCACAAAACCTCTGATTGGGTTCCCTGCCTTGATAGCACTAGTGGAGCAATACGGCAGCATTTCTAATTTTAAAATCAATATGTCCAAGTCTGAAGCGTTAGACTTTCGCATCCCCCATCACACACTCTTGACCTTGCAAAACTCATATCCCTTCCACTGGCCCAAGACACACATAACATACCTCGGGGTGAAGGTGGGGCGCACAGATTCTGATTTGTTCAAGCTGAACTTCCCCCCTCTGCTCACTTCCACGTCAACGCTCATTATGCAATGGAGAGATGCTTACCTCTCGTGGATGGGGAGGAAAAACATTATGAAGAGCTTGATATTGCCAAAATTCACCTATCTATTCCAAATGCTCCCCATACACATCCCGGCGTCCTATCTCCATAAAGTGAACTCCCTTTTCTCCAAATATATATGGAAGACCAGGAGACCGCGCGTGGCATACCGTACACTTACCCTCCCAAAATCAGCAGGGGGCATGGGTGTGCCGGACATCAGGCTCTACTATAAGGCAGCAATCCTGACGAGAACGGTAGACATAATTCGTGGGAATACGGAAAAGCAGTGGATAGAGATTGAAGAGGCACTTGCTCCCCTACCCCTCAGAGCGCTATTCCTAATGCACTCCGATATCCGAACTGAACGTATAGTGAATCCCCATACTAAAAACACCCTTAAACTCTGGCGTGACTCAATAGACGCTCTAGCCCCGCCATTATCACCCCTTTTGTCGCTATCTGACATTCTAGCACGCTCTACATCGACTCCGACCGGACATTCCAAGACCCCTAAATACTCTGGTATTTCCTTAGACCACCTTATCCGAGATGGTGCCCTTCTCCCCTTCCAAGACTTGCAAAGACATCCGGACTTGACAACTTTAACCTTCATCGCCTATAACTCAATTAAAACCCTCCTGCGTCGTCACCTTAAAAGCGGCGATCTGAACAGACCTATGACAGTATATGAGACACTTTGTGCTAGAACCGCTAGACCCGCGAAAATTTTCTCACAACTCTATCAATTGCTTTTACTGTCCAACTGCTGTCACAAACGAGCGTATATTTCCCTATGGGAAAGAGATCTAGGATACACCCTCACGAAAGAACAGATTTCGCGCATATATGGAGCCTCTCATGGGCCCACCCAATGTGTTCGAGCACAAGAAAATTCATATAAAATAATAACGAGATGGTATTATGATCCCCTTAAATGCCAGAGATGGGGGGCTCCATCCAAGTGCTGGAGGTGTGGTGCCGAAAATGGAAACTACTTCCACATCTGGTGGCAATGTCCTGTCATATCTTCATTTTGGCAAATAACTGAAAAACTGATTACTCTGGTTCTAGGAGAAAGGGTGCAATTAACTCCTGAAACAACCTTGCTAAATTTCAGGCTATGGCCTACAAAGAAATATACATCAATCTTGGCCCAGAATATAATTGCAGCGGCCAAACTCCTAATACCGGTATATTGGCGCTCGGCTGAGGTCCCTTCGCTCCAACAGCTCCACACTAAAGTTCACCAGTTGTACCTTGTTGCAGAAACGGTGTCCTATGTGAACCACACTCGAGCTTCTTTCTTAGAAACCTGGTCACCCTGGATCAGATACAGATCGACATCTTAACTTGATATCACCGAACATTGCTATTCAATCTGATGGATGTCCCGTGTCCTAACCTACCCACCCCACACCCCTCTCTTTCCTCTTTCGTTCCTATCTCCTTACTTCTCTCTTGACTCTTATCTTTAACTGCCCTCCCTCATGCGAAGCGGCTTGACTTTATTTCTACTCTCTTTAACGTTTTTAGATTTTAATTTATTAATGATAGCCAACAATGTGCACTTCTTACAGTGCGGTTGATGTTTGCGGCTCTCAGTGAGACACTGGATTGGCTCACGACCACTCCCACCTTTGGGACAGTGTTGCCGGGTGCGATCCGCCTCTCCCCATCACTTCCAACGCTCGGGGGGCTGTGGAGCGTGATCGCACACTGCAGGACCAATAACACCTTTGAACTGTCTCGGAGTGTTGCTTATATGGCCGTTAATTGTACGTCAGTATTCCAGTCATACCACTGGATTCTCTTCCTCTGAACATGTACTCATACTATACTGTTGAAAAATGTTGATTTACTGTCTATTACACTGTACTGCAAAGCGTTAATAAAAAGAATTTTGAAAAGAAAAGAAAAGACCAGATCTTGGAGGCCAATTTGACTCAACCTAATGCTTTTCTCGAGCTCTGCTATCCCACATACAGAGAAAGCAGGGATACTTTGTGTACCCACGTTGCTGACCAAGAAGGAAGCAAACCATTTTAAGGTCAACACAGATGATCCAATTGTGTGTGTCATATTTCAATAACTCAATAACTCTCTTTACATCTCCATGTTCTTCACGAAGAGAGACAGAATGCCCAATAGGGACTGCACCAAATAAATTGCCATTGTGTAGAAGGACACACTTAAGACTCCGCTTTGAGCTATCAATAAACAGTCGCCATTCATTTGGATTGTACATTGAAAGCCCTAATTCTTGTAGTAAACCAGGAATATTATGGCAAAACACAAAACGGCTGTCACACCGAAAGTACTGCAAAAATGTACTTTCTCTAGTACGAAAGTATGATACCTTCGCTCCTTGTTCAAGTAACTGTTTCTCATTCAGCCTTGATGCTAGTAATTGTGAAGCTTTTTTTGATAAGACCAATTCACGTGCTAAATCATTTAACTCGTGCTGATCGAATCCCTTACGAACTGAATCCTTGTGAATTTCAAATTCTGCATCATTGCTGTCACTGTGTTCGCCAACATCACTCAGAACTTCTAGAGATGGTAGCTGTTCGAAAACTGGCACTGGAATTTCAGCTGAATGAGGCATTGGTCTGATAGCTGACGGTAGATTTGGATATTCTATTTTACTTTTATTTTTCCTGTTAAATCCTGATGTTTTCACTAAACAGAAGTAAAAGTCTGTGGAATGACTTTTTTGCTCTCTCCACATCATGGGGATACCAAATGCCAACTTTTCACGTGTTCCTTTGGTCCACATACGTAAACTCTCGACACACTGCTTGCACACTATGTGAAGGGCCCATGGCTTATCTTGATCACCGAGTTTTACTTTAAAATATGCAAAATATGCTTGTTTGACAAATGCACTGATGTTTGCCCTTTGAATTGGAATGGTGAAAACACCACAAATATAGCAGAAGGACTTAGTATAAGGGAAGGGAAAGGGGGTATTTTGCTCACCACGGCTTCCAGAGGCTGTTAGTGCTCGAAGTAATGGCTGGTTCCCATTCACTTGAACAATTATTGAAGGAACTCCGGCACCAGACTTGTTGCAGTTAAAATTCCAGATCTTTATTCAGACATCATTAAAAGCATTAGTGGGGTACGCAGCCCCCTACCTCCACGCCTGACGCGTTTCGGATATTTATTAGTGGGGTACGCAGCCCCCTTGATGCCTAAGACTAAGGATTTTGTATCCGAAACACATCAGGCGTGGAGGTAGGGGGCTGCGTACCCCACTAATGCTTTTAATGATGTCTGAATAAAGATCTGGAATTTTAACTGCAACAAGTCTGGTGCCGGAGTTCCTTCAATAATTGTTCAAGTGAATAGCAGAAGGAGTCAGGGTTGTTTAGGCATTTACGACGAGAGGAAGAAGGAGCAGACATGATCTGAAACAAAGGAAATATGTACATATGTAACTAAAACACTGAGATGGAAAGTTACAAGCTTTGAAAACTAACAAAGAAAAAAATCATAAAAGATATATAAATTACAACTAAGCGCCCAATGTAAAGAGAAAAGCTATCACAAATCCTATTTATTCCTACTATGATAAATTTTTTGTGTAAAGATATTGATAATTATGACGTATTGGGAGCTGCACACACCTCTCACCACACTGTCTCAGTTGTGACTACTCTTACAAGTTGCCACGTAGCTCTATATGAGTCAAATTGTAATCAGATAACAAGTCTTATTACAGATATCAGTGCAATTGTGCTTCTCTGGCAGGTAAGTTGTGGAGGAAATACTTGACGTGCTAGAAAAAAACTGACTACATTTTTGGAATCAGCATGTCAATTTTAATATAAATCAGCTCAAAAACCTAACTCAACAGAAATTTTTTTCAAATTGTTTCCCAGTGTTATCAAAGATTTTAGTCACTGACTCACAATCTGCATCTGTCTAGGATTCAACCTCAAGATTTGCTGCACCTGTTAACTGTCCTAGTACAATAGACGCTCTCTGCTTGTCAGTCATTGCATACATATCAAGTACATTGCAAATCTTTTTCTTGAACCCAGCCAGGGTATCTGGTTTGCCATCGTACTGCGGTAACCACGCCACTCCTGGGACATTCGGCAGGGAGATTGTCATGATCGGTGCCACAGCTCCAGGTGCTGCGGCTGCTCCGCCAGTTGATGTCCCAGCTCGTGTTTCATGGAGAGCAAGATTTGAGTTTGGAACTGCTGCATCGTCGCCGCTCTATGCATCCATTCTTGCTCCCCCATTGTTAACTTTAGCCAGTCTCTTAAAAAGGAAAAAACAGCCGGCGGCTCCTCAGGTGGGGAGTTGAGCGATTCGGGTATTTCCGGATCGGGCTGCTGCGCTTCGTCAGTTCTCAGCAGAGCACGGGGCAGGACTTGTCTTCATGCCCTTTCGGCTTTTATACCCCCTTTCTTTCCACTCTCTGGCGCAGTAATGGTAGTCCGATTTTAACAGTTCAAAATACAGTCAATACACGGTACACAGTACCCAGTTTTACCGGGCACAGCATCCTGTTTGTGACGCCAAAAGCTGACCCACCCCAGGGCCGTGGGGTACTCAGTCCCCAGCTCTAGTTTCACGGGGATGTCACGGGCAGCCTGTGCTCGGGCCCGTGGCCCTGGCGGTCGCTGAAAAACAAAAATAAAATAAAATAATAAGAGTTTGTGACGCCACCTACGGTATCTGGTAATGATACCGGCGCTGCTTACAGACTTCCATGGTGATGATGAGGCAGCTTTGTTGGTAACGCTCCCCATAGGTGGAGCTGGATCCCCGGGACAGTGATGGGATGAATAGGGATTTGCACAGGGAGGCAGCTTTCCACCCAGCCTTGTCTCTGGTGCTGCAGGGGAAGGCAGCTCATGAGGTGGAGATGCTGGCAAACAATCTATGTTAAGGGCAGGATCAGGGGCCATAATAACAGACACACATGCTGGAAGTTGTTTCCGTATCTTTTACTGATGATGGCGATTCAGGTAACATCCAAAGTACTGTCCAGGTGGGCAGGTGGCAATTCAGGAGTTCTGAGTGTGCGTACTAAAGTTCTGGCCTGTCTGAAACCTGGCCTGACCTCTCCTGTGTCCCTCACTTGTAAAGCAGGCTGTGAGAACCTTCTAATGGGCACTGCTACTCCTCTGCGGTCCCTGGCTCTGTTAATAGCTGTGCTGCAAGTGCTACCAGGAGACTGAAGTCTCCATGGTCCTCCGGTGTTTTCTTCGGGGCTAACTGGACCCCTGTAGGCTCGGACTCCGGTGTCCGGGTTGCTTCAGTTGATTTCCTGGGGTGAACCGGTATAGTTCCTCTGCCCCCACTCTGTCTCTGGTACGCCTTGCCTCCAACCCTCACTGTTGGGTCCCTTACACTGGCTAGGCTTTCCTCTGGTATGGGCCTAGCGCGGCTCGTTCACCAGGTGTCTTCCTTAGTACTGCTCCATACTGAACTGCCTAACTCCTCCCCCTGGCCTGAATTTATAGGGGACCTTGGCTGAAGTCGGCAAGTAGAGCTTCCCCTTCAAGTCTGGTTTGGAAGGTGCATTTAAGTTTACCTGATGTGGAAATCCCTCCCTGCACCAGGTGTTCCTGTGGCAACCAAACCATAGAGGTGCCACAAAAACATTATTGAGACAGATGTTGGACAGCTCTGGTCGAAAGGACTGCCTCCGAAAGGGCTTCTGTTACGGGAGACACCTCTTCCGGTCTGACACCTTTCCAAGGATGTCATCCAACACTGGACCAAAGACATAAGACCCCTAAAAGGGGATGCCACACAGCTTGAGCTTAGACGTGACATCCCAATTCCACATTTTAAGCCACACTGCCCTGCAAACTGTGCTAGCCAACACTGTGCACCTGGCGCCAATGCGGATCAACTCAGCAGAGGCATCGGCCAGGAAGCCCATAGCACGTCTTAGAAGTGGAATGGAGTCCAAAAGCTCCTCCCTGGGAGTACCCTGCAGGATGAGTTCTTCCAGCTGGGTAATCCACTTAAAGAGAGACCTGGCCACACATGAAAAGGAAATGTTCACCTTTAAAGACATAGCTGCCGCCTCCCAGCATTTTTTGAGGACACTCTCCATCTTACGATCGAGGGGGTCCTTCAACTGGGAGGAATCTTCAAAAGGTAACGCGGTCTTTTTGCCACCCTAGCTACCTGGATGTCCACCTTCGGGACCTCTCAGACAAAGTCATAACCCTCCAAAGGAAACCTCCATTTCAACTCGGATGGGGTGATCAGCCTATTTTCCGGAGAGTCCCATTCCCGGCGGATGAGATCACGGATGACCTCATGGACAGGGAAGCCCAACTGCCGCTTAGTCTTCAGGCCTCTGAACATTTCGTCCTGCACAGAAGAAGAGGATTCCACCACTTCTACTCCCATGGTACTATGGACAGTGTCCAGCAATTCACCCATGGACTCCGTGAAAAAATAGTAGTGTCCTGGACAGAGGCAACAGAGGCAATATCCTCGCCGTCCTGTGACGCTGAGCTCTGGGCAGCCTCCATGAGGTCCACAGAGTCACAATCCTGGAGCTTCCTCTTTTTCGGAGGGGAAGGCCTGGATGCTGCAGCAAAAACGGGCAGTGCCGAGATAGAACCCTGCACCTCTTCCCTAACCGCTTGAACTTCATGTCTAACTATGGATTGGAGCTCCTCAAGCAGGGATGGGGATTCTTCCCTGACAACACTGTCAGTACTTGGCTGACACAACTTCTTTTTGTAGGAAGAGGGAAATTTCGTGCCGCAGATGCCACATTTCCTGTACGGGTTTTTGCTCCCTTTCACAGGCGGGCCCTTGTCTCCCTATAGAAAAAAAGGGAAGAGAAGGGGGTCCCAGTGTGAGTGCAGGGCCCTAATTAACTCTACCCCTAGTGACCACCCCCAGAAACACTTACATGAGCTGGGGGAATGCTGGGCTTTGCAGAAGCAGAGGTGGAAGACCTTTCACCTTCTATGTCTTCAGGAATCAGCCTTACCTGGGTGTAGCTTCCGGTGGGTACTTATCCAGAAGTACCATGCCCTCAACGAGGAACATCTGTTCCCTCCCTCCTTCTAGTGACCGGCCGCGGGCAGTAGCGCGTGATATGCCTGCTGTGCTCCCTGGAACCGTGCCCAGCCCGCCGCAGCCCGAACAGGAGCCGCCTCCCAGAACCGGAGGTGCCGTCCCAAAACCGGAAGTGCCATCTAGAAACCGCAAGTGCCGCCGCGGCACTTCCGGTGCACGCTCCAGGGGCCGCAGCTGGAGAAGGAAGACGCCGGAGAGCTGAAACAGGCCTCTAGCGCTCCAATACACGGCCTGCTTTGCCCCGGAGGACACAGGAAGGTCGGATGGTCCCACCACGGGAGCCCCGAGAAGGAGGAGGAGGCCGCCCCCGACGTCCATCCCTGGCCCGGCAGTAAGTACACCCCAACAGCACTGGAACCTCTCCATGCCCCAAGAGGGACAGGAAGACACTGGAGTACTGAGGAAGGGGAGGGGCTTTTAACCTCTCTGTGTTCTTGTCCCCCAATAGGATACAATTAAGCAAAGAGGAGCACCACAATACAATAGTAAGTTAAATTCAGGTGCTCACCATGTCACGGAACTTAGAGTGAATATATAAGAAAAAGACGTGGCAAAGAGAACGGGAGCACACAGGTATAAGGTGAAATATATACAAATAGTTTATTCACACATATACAGACAAGTATATTAAAAACAAATTAAAACCACAATCAAGGGTTCCCATACAAGATATACTAAGCCAAGTATGCTTATTATTATCCAATACCTAACTCGAGGGTATACTGTATTGTCAAGTAGCACAGTGCTGTCTAGCAATGGAACAGTGTGCAATAATCAAAAACAATTGTTAACATAACACGTCAAGGTGACAAGTAGATATAACACCCATACAGTGCACTAATATATATGCACAAGGAGGGCTAGATGAAAGATACTATCATTGTCATACATCAATCGCAGAGAGCGGCAGTATTATATACATACAATAATAATTAGAAGCTCATAATAAGACGTGAAAAAACGACAACAATCTAGTAAGCCAATGCTAAGGGTACCGGGTAGCTAGCAACAGGTGACATATGTATCATATCAGTTTGTATATATAGCACACAGTATGCATGTACAGCACATAGTCCCGAACTAGGGAATAAATGAACAATACAGAACCATTATACCCATATAGAATGGCTAGAAATGGATATGGCAAGACATTGCAATCATAGGCAATACACTACTACTGAAAGTACTAAGTGGCCTGATAAGGTGGCAGATAGGAAATCAGCCAGTGATAGCAAGTAGTGGGTGATAGACTAATACATCTGGGATAATGTGCATCTAACCAGAGCTTATAAGGTACAATCAATGCAGGCTGTGATGTTAAATAGTAACCTTATAGTTAACTAGATGGTGGCCCGATTCTAAAGAATCGGGTAGTCTAGAATCTATATATAGTTTATTTAGTAATAGGGGAGTGCTGTGAAATTAATTGTGTGTATACAGGCGGCTGAGTGGTCAGCAGTGAGTGCGGTGGCTCAGTGGTCAGCAGTGAGTGCGGTGGCTCAGTGTCAGCAGTGAGTGCGGTGGCTCAGTGGTCAGCAGTGAGTGCAGCAGAGGCTGGAGGGGGCAGAGGCTGGAGGGGGCAGAGGCTGGAGGGGGCAGAGGAGGGAGGAGGCAGAGGACGGAGGAGGCAGAGGACGGAGGAGGCAGAAACTGGAGGGGTCAGGGGAGAGCGGAGGCAGGGGAGAGCGGAGGCAGGGGAGAGCGGAGGCAGGGGAGAGCGGAGGCAGGGGAGAGCGGAGGCTGGAGGGCAGGGGAGAGCGGAGGCAGAGGAGAGCGGAGAGCGGAGGCTGGAGAAGAGCAGAGGCTGGAGAAGAGCGGAGGCTGGAGAAGAGCGGAGGCTGGAGAAGAGCGGAGGCTGGAGGGCAGGGGAGAGCGGAGGCAGAGGAGAGCGGAGGCTGGAGAAGAGCGGAGGCTGGAGGGCAGGGGAGAGCGGAGGCAGAGGAGAGCGGAGGCTGGAGAAGAGCGGAGGCTGGAGGAGAGTGGAGGCTGGAGGAGAGCGGGGGCTGGAGGAGAGCGGAGGCTGGAGGAGAGCGGAGGCTGGAGGAGAGCGGAAGCTGGAGGGCAGAGGAGAGCGGAGGCTAAAGGGCAGAGGAGAGCGGAGGCTGGAGGGCAGAGGAGAGCAGAGGCTGGAGGGCAGAGGAGAGCGGAGGCTGGAGGGCAGAGGAGAGCGGAGGCAGGGGAGAGCGGAGGCAGGGGAGAGCGGAGGCAGGGGAGAGCGGAGGCAGGGGAGAGCGGAGGCTGGAGGGCAGAGGAGAGCGGAGGCTGGAGGGCAGAGGAGAGCGGAGGCTGGAGGGCAGAGGAGAGCGGAGGCTGGAGGGCAGAGGAGAGCGGAGGCTGGAGGGCAGAGGAGAGTGGAGGCAGGGGAGAGCGGAGGCTGGAGGGCAGAGGAGAGCGGAGGCAGGGGAGAGCGGAGGCAGGGGAGAGCGGAGGCAGGGGAGAGAGGAGGCAGGGGAGAGCGGAGGCTGGAGGGCAGAGCGGAGGCTGGAGGGCAGAGGAGAGCGGAGGCTGGAGAAGAGCGGAGGCTGGAGAAGAGCGGAGGCTGGAGAAGAGCGGAGGCTGGAGAAGAGTGGAGGCTGGAGAAGAGCAGAGGCTGGAGAAGAGCGGAGGCTGGAGAAGAGCGGAGGCTGGAGAAGAGCGGAGGCAGGGGAGAGCGGAGGCTGGAGGGGGGAGGCTGGAGAAGAGGGGAGGCAGGGGGACGAGCGGAGGCTGGAGAAGAGGGGAGGCTGGAGAAGGAGGGGAGGCTGGAGAGAGCGGAGGCTGGAGAAGAGTGGAGGCTGGAGAAGAGCGGAGGCATGGGAGAGAGCGGAGGCAGGGGAGAGCGGAGGTCTGGAGAAGAGCGGAGGCTGGAGAAGAGCGGAGGCTGGAGAAGAGGGGAGGCTGGAGAAGAGCGGAGACTGGAGAAGAGCGGAGGCTGGAGAAGAGCGGAGGCTGGAGAAGAGCGGAGGCTGGAGAAGAGCGGAGGCAGGGAGAGCGGAGGCTGGAGAAGAGCGGAGGAGGGGGAGAGCGGAGGCTGGAGAAGAGGGGAGGCTGGGAAGAGCGGGAGGCTGGAGAAAGGGAAGGCTGGAGAGTGAGGGGAAGAGCGGAGGCAGGGGAAGAGCGGAGGCAGGGGAAGAGCGGAGGCTGGGGAAGGCGAGGCAGGTGGAAGGAGCGGAGGCTGGGGAAGAGCGGAGGCAGGTGGAGAAGAGCGGAGGCTGGAGAAGAGCGGAGGCTGGAGAAGAGCGGAGGCTGGAGAAGAGCGGAGGCTGGAGAAGAGCGGAGGCAGGGGAGAGCGGAGGCTGGAGGGCAGAGGAGAGCGGAGGCTGGAAAAGAGGGGAGGCTGGAGAAGAGGGAGGAGGCTGGAGAAGAGGGAGGCATGGGGAAGAGCGGAGGCAGGGGAAGAGCGGAGGCAGGGGAGAGCGGAGGCAGGGGAAGCGCGGAGGCAGGAGAGAGCGAGGAGGGAAGAGCGGAGGCTGGGAGAAGAGCGGAGGCTGGAGAAGAGCGGAGGCTGGAGAAGAGGGAGGCTGGAGAAGAGGCGGAGGCTGGAGAAGAGCGGGCAGGCGGAGAAGCGGAGGCTGGAGAGAGAGCGGAGGCAGGAGGAAAGAGCGGAGGAGTCTGGAGAAGGAGTGGAAGGCTGGAGGGCAGGAGGAGAGCGGAGGCAGGGAGAGCGGAGGCTGGAGAAGAGGGGAGGCTGGAGGAAGGAGGGGAGGCTGGAGAAGGAGGGGAGAGCGGAGGTGAAAAGGGGGAGGCTGGAGAAGAGGGGAGGCTGGAGAAGAGGAGGCAGGGAGAAGAGCGGAGGCTGGAGAAGAGGGGCGGGAGAGCGGAGTTGGAGAAGAGCTGGAGGCTGGAGAAGAGGGGAGGCTGGAGAAGAGGCGTGGAGATAGAGGGAGTGAAAGAGGGAGGCTGGAGAAGAGGGGAGGCTGGAGAAGAGCGGAGGCTGGAGAAGGAGGCTGGAGGAAGAGCGAGAGGAGCGGAGGCTGGAGAAGAGCGGAGGCAGGGAGAGCGGAGGCTGGAGAAGAAGCGGGAGGCAGATGGAGGAAGAGCGGGAGGGAGCAAGGGGAAGAGCTGGGAGGCAGGGGGAAGGAGCGGGAAGGAGCGGGAAGAGCGGAGGCAGGGGGAGAGCGGAGGGCAGGGGAGGAGGGAGCGGAGGAGGCAGGGGAGAGCGGGAGGCGGGGAGGGAGAGCGGAGGCTGGAGGAGAGCGGAGGCAGGAGGAGAGCGGAGGGGGGAGCGGGCTGGGGAGAGCGGAGGCTGGAGAGGCAGGGGGGGAAGAGCTGGAGGCAGGGGAGAGCAGCTGGAGGCAGGAGAAGAGCGGAGGCATGGGGAAGAGCGGGGCTAGAAGAGCAGGTGGGAAGAGCGGAGGCAGGGGAAGAGCGGAAGAGCGGAAGAGCGGAGCAGGGGAAGAGCGGAGGCTGGAGGGCAGGGGAAGAGCGGAGGCAGGGGAGAGCGGAGGCAGGGGAGAGCGGAGGCAGGGGAGAGAGGAGGCAGGGGGAGAGGGAGGCTGGAGGGCAGGGGAGAGGGGAGGGAGGCAGGGGAGAGAGCGGAGGCTGGAGAGGCAGGGGAGAGGGAGAGATGGAGGGCAGGGAGAGGAGCTGGAGAAGAGCGGAGGCTGGAGAAGAGCGGAGGTGGAGAGGCGAGGCAGGAGAAGAGCGGAGACGGAGAAGAGCGGAGGCTGGAGAAGAGCGGAGGCTGGAGAAGAGCGGAGGCAGGGGAGAGCGGAGGCTGGAGAGAGCGGAGGCTGGAGGGCAGGGGAGAGCGGAGGCAGAGGAGAGCGGAGGCTGGAGGGCAGAGGAGAGCGGAGGCAGAGGAGAGCGGAGGCAGAGGAAAGCGGAGGCTGGAGGGCAGAGGAGAGCGGAGGCTGGAGGGCACAGGAGAGCGGAGGCTGGAGGGCAGAGGAGAGCGGAGGCAGGGGAGAGCGGAGGCAGGGGAGAGCGGAGGCTGGAGAAGAGCGGAGGCTGGAGAAGAGCGGAGGCTGGAGAAGAGCGGAGGCAGAGGAGAGCGGAGGCTGGAGAAGAGCGGAGGCAGAGGAGAGGCTGGGGGGCACAGAAGAGGGGAGGCTGGGGGGGCACAGGAGAGGGGAGGCTGGGGGGGCACAGGAGAGGGGAGGCTGGGGGGCACAGGAAAGGGGAGGCTGGGGGGCACAGGAAAGGGGAGGCTGGGGGGCACAGGAAAGTGGAGGCTGGGGGGCACAGGAAAGGGGAGGCTGGGGGGCACAGGAAAGGAGAGGCTGGGGGGGCACAGGAGAGGGGAGGCTGGGGGCACAGGAGAGGGGAGGCTGGGGGGGCACAGGAGAGGGGAGGATGGGGGGGCACAAGGAGAGGGGAGGATGGGGGGGCACAGGAGAGGGGAGGATGGGGGGGCACAGGAAAGGGGAGGCTGGGGGGCACAGGAAAGGGGAGGCTGGGGGGGCACAGGAGAGGGGAGGCTGGGGGGGCACAGGAGAGGGGAGGCTGGGGGGGCACAGGAGAGGGGAGGATGGGGGGGCACAGGAGAGGGGAGGCTGGGGGGGCACAGGAGAGGGGAGGCTGGGGGGCACAGGAGATGGGAGGCAGAACACGCACCGGGCTGTTGGCGGGGCTGTGTGGTCCCTGATGGAGGAGGAGAGTGGGCGGTGCCGGCGGAGGCCGCACACCGGAGTGTGGGGCGGGCCGGTTCACGGATGTAGGTGGGAGGGTCCATGTAGCCACCCTGCCGCCTGAGCCGATCGGAGGCCGGTGTCAGCCCCGCCGGCCCTGCAGCGTCCGCCTCGGCGCCGCCGCCCTGCAGCCTACAGTGCCACAGGGCGCGCGCCCTCTTACAGCGTCCGTCTCTGCTGAGGCCGCCGCTGATGTTGGTGGCGCCGCCCCCTTATGTGATGCCGCTCCCCCTGGCTGCTGGCGCTCTGGACTCAGGGCTCACACTGTCCAGTGGACGGTGCGGCCCTGGGTGTTAGCACACGGCTCTGTGTGGGGGTGGCGGTGGCGCTTTAGCGCCCACTGCGAGCCGCTATTCAGGTTTGACAGCGGCTCGCGGTGAGCGCTACGCGCTCACCGCTCGTGGGTCTGGAACTTCCGGTTCCGGTCTGTGACACAGGGCGCAGGCCGTCACGGAAGTTGGCCAGATTCCACAGGAAGTGGCCTTCGGGTTTTATATATATGATGATAACATAGAGAAAGGTGTACAGAGTAGTAACAGTAGTCATAAAAGGATAACAGCAATTACTACCAGTCTAAAGGTAACACTATACACATCCTAGACCAATATAGTGAGGGCAATAAGGTAGCACCAAGTCCAAAATGTAAATGCTATATATGAAATTACCACCATGTGTTAACATGGAGTGTTAAATGCCTAAAGATAAGGGCAATAAAGATAAGGGCAATGTCTAAAAGTATGTGGTCACAAGTGACCAGAGTTACCCAACAGGTATGAGGAGCTGGTATAGGTCGTAAATAGCACAGGAACCCCAGACAGCCCTTCCCAATGCGTGTCGCCGCTAAAGGATGCGGCTTCGTCAGGGGATGTCTGTATAGTGTGGGTATACAGTTTAAATACCGCACCTGCTTTCGCCAACCTTTTTCTTGGTTGGTGGGAGTCAACCGTGGTCTATGTATCTGAGATTTATAAAAACAAAATAAGCGGTTGGCACAGATACATAGACGACATCCTTTTCTTATGGCATGGCACCGAATATGAATGTGTTGATTTTCTGACTACTCTCAATTGCAACGAATTTAACATCTTTCTGACACATACCATCTCTCCTGAGAAAGCAATCTTTCTGGATCTCGAAATCACTATAGGGGATGGAAAATTTCTAACTAATCTCTATCGCAAACCTACAGCTACTAACGGTCTTCTTGCTTTCTCCAGCTTTCATCCCTACCATCTCAGGAAGGCAATACCCACTGGGCAATTCTTACGCACTCGGCGTAACTGCACTACGAATAAGGATTTTCGATATCAAGCAAAAGCTCTCACGGATGGATTCTCTAATCGTGGCTATCCCAGGAAGGTCATCTCCGAAGCTTTCCAAAGGGCACGCAGACAAGACCAGGCATCTTTACTGTTGGCAAAAGATCGCTCGACTGATAAGAGGATCAGAATAATTACTCAATACCATAACCAATGGTCGGAGGTGGGTGATATCATTCAAAAGCATTGGGGCTTGCTCACTTGTGACCCTAAGATCAGACCACTCATTGAAGATAGACCATTACTTACGGCCAGAAGAGCTCCAAATCTGAGGGATCGGCTCACTGCTAGTCATTTCACCAGGCCTACCACTTCCACCACAGGGGGCACTAAACTCTATGGCTCTTTTCCATGTGGTTCTTGTAATGTCTGTCAGTATATGTTACCGACATATAACCATTTCATCAATCCACATGATTTAAGGGAACATACCCTCAGGCATTACATTAATTGTAAAACCCACAATGTTATTTATACCTTAACGTGTTCATGTAATAAGGTATATGTGGGTGAAACAACCCAGGAGTTCAGGAAGAGGGCACAAAAACACAATTCAACACTTAACCTTGCTGCCGAACACCAGGCAGGTGGTCTTAACATTACCCCTGTGGCGGCACATTTTCTTTCATGCCACAACAGCAACCCAAGAGGTTTACGAATAATGGGTATTGATCGGGTTAAACTTGGAATTCGTGGTGGAAATGTTAAGAAAAAGTTACTCCAATTGGAAACCAAATGGATTTACATTTTAAATTGTATGTCCCCAATAGGCCTAAACGAAGAGTTTACATTCTCTGGCTTTCTTGGATGAGGAGTCCTTTGTCGACTGATCATTTTGCTGAACTTCAATGAGACCCTCTTCACTGATCTTGCGCATACCTGCCGGATACCTATGGAAAATCAATTTACCTTCAACATAATCTTTTTGGATTCGGGATATGGATTCACACCCCTTCTGGATACCTCTTGGACTTCCTTCTTCCACATAGTGCAATTGGGGTCTCTTTGGCCTCTCTCGTTTGCACCAACAGTGGGGACTTGGACATGTGACTTTGGGATTTTGCTTAATCCCTAAACATCTTTTGTGGATGTAGCTATCTATGTATTAACATTGCCGTTTTGCACCTTCGGGGCTGTATAGCCTTGCTTGATCCCCATAGTACATTGTTGTTTTTTTACATTTATCTTGTGTTAGCTTTATTGAGTGCTTTTGTACTCTAAAGTGACTATACAAGTATTGGGTGATTGATTGATTTATCCCATTTGTGGTGACTTCTGCAATGTGATGGTTCCTATGAGTAGTGTACGACCTGGTACTAAGTGGTCTTTTGAAGTTTGTCAACATGGTACTACTAGCAAGTATACTTATTATAGCTATGTGTAAAATCAATAAACATATGTATGGTGATTAATCATCTCTATTGTTATGGGGCTCCTTTGATCTAGGTATTATTGGCACATGCTTTCCAGTCACATATATTAATTTCAAAGCTTGGTGCCTAGGGCCATATGTAGATGCACTTACTTATATAGGTTTCCTTAAAACTAACTTTATCTTAATGTACCCCTCTATGGCTACTAATATAGTGTTTTCATCTCCATAAATTTTGTACCAAAAGAGATATATCTCTCACTCTTAGGCGTTTGCTGTATACCTGGTACTATCTACGCATAAATGGATGCCATTCTGCACTGTTATACCCGTAACCATACATACTCTAATAGCACTAGAATCTTTGGTGCTCCTCAATATTGCTGCTGTAATGAGCGTACATTTGTATGTCTAAACTACTTTCTTTGCCTTGATGTACCAGGGGACATGCCTCCCTGTACTCCTGTACATGGTCTTATATTGTATAAACCTTTGTGCCACTGATTACTATAAATGGTGCGATGCATATGCCCCATCGCCTGTTTGTTTTTGTCTCTATGGTCACCAGCACATGACGCGCGACGTCACTTCCGGTTGCTCTTGTCTGTGTACTTCGTTACTAAAGCAACGCAACCACGTGACGTCGCCGTGATTCATATCCGGCCCCTGGGTTCCGGCCGGACCAGGCGGCGGCGGCTCTCCTTACCGGTATTTAAACTGTATACCCACACTATACAGACATCCCCTGACGAAGCCGCATCCTTTAGCGGCGACACGCGTTGGGAAGGGCTGTCTGGGGTTCCTGTGCTATTTACGACCTATACCAGCTCCTCATACCTGTTGGGTAACTCTGGTCACTTGTGGCCACATACTTTTAGACATTGCCCTTATCTTTATTGCCCTTATCTTTAGGCATTTAACACTCCATGTTAACACATGGTGGTCATTTCATATATAGCATTTACATTTGGGACTTGGTGCTACCTTATTGCCCTCACTATATTGGTCTAGGATGTGTATAGTGTTACCTTTAGACTGGTAGTAATTGCTGTTATCCTTTTATGACTACTGTTACTACTCTGTACACCTTTCTCTATATTATCATTAACTATAAGGTTACTATTTAACATCACAGCCTGCATTGATTGTACCTTATAAGCTCTGGTTAGATGCACATTATCCCAGATGTATTAGTCTATCACCCACTACTTGCTATCACTGGCTGATTTCCTATCTGCCACCTTATCAGGCCACTTAGTACTTTCAGTAGTAGTGTATTGCCTATGATTGCAATGTCTTGCCATATCCATTTCTAGCCATTCTATATGGGTATAGGGGTTCTGTATTGTTCATTTATTCCCTAGTTCGGAACTATGTGCTGTACATGCATACTGTGTGCTATATATACAAACTGATATGATACATATGTCACCTGTTGCTAGCTACCCGGTACCCTTAGCATTGGCTTACTAGATTGTTGTCGTTTTTTCACGTCTTATTATGAGCTTCTAATTATTATTGTATGTATATAATACTGCCGCTCTCTGCGATTGATGTATGACAATGATAGTATCTTTCATCTAGCCCTCCTTGTGCATATATATTAGTGCACTGTATGGGTGTTATATCTACTTGTCACCTTGACGTGTTATGTTAACAATTGTTTTTGATTATTGCACACTGTTCCATTGCTAGACAGCACTGTGCTACTTGACAATACAGTATACCCTCGAGTTAGGTATTGGATAATAATAAGCATACTTGGCTTAGTATATCTTGTATGGGAACCCTTGATTGTGGTTTTAATTTGTTTTTAATATACTTGTCTGTATATGTGTGAATAAACTATTTGTATATATTTCACCTTATACCTGTGTGCTCCCGTTCTCTATGCCACGTCTTTTATATTTATTTATTTATTTCTTATATATTTTCTGTCCCCCAATAGGGCATGGACGACATCCTCCAATGCTGTCGTGGAAGGTGAAGGGAGAAATAAAGTGTATCCCTTTTTTTAAAAAATTATTTCTAGATATAAAAAAAAAAAGAAGACATGGGGCTTCGCCATATTTTTGGTTGCTAGCCAGGTACAACTAGGCAGCTGACGGCTAGAATCTGCAGCGTGGGGAGACCCCCAAGCTGTGAATTGCAGCCTGTAGCCGCCCCAGGAAATGGAGGATTCATTGAAGCGCCATTTTCTGGCGCTGTACCCAGTTTCTTTCAGATGCCCTGGTGCTGGTGACAAACTGGGTAATAAAGGGGTTAATGCCAGTTTTGTATTGGCAGCTAGCAATAAGCCCAAGATTCATAATGTGGGGCCAAGGTTAGACCTGGCCATTAGGAATCTCTAGTAAATAGTAAGGCACAACACAGAGAAAAAAGATTTTTTCAGTACAAAAAACACAAACACATTTTTTGACTCCATCTTTGTTACTCTCATATACCCTCTGACGGTACTCCACAACAATGGTTCCACCACACTCAATTGAGGGTCCTCTTGCTGCAGTCTCTGGGGTCACACTGATTGCCATAGAGTGCAGCTGTCAGTGCTGCAGACCCCAAGTCCTAGAGATCCCTGTCAGAGTGGGACTGGAAACTGACAGATTTCCACCTCCCACTGTGATATAACACAGCTAAAGCGCTGAACTCAAGTGAACCTTCCCTGGTCACCTTGGTCCAGAAAATCACATTGTGTAAATTCTATAAATGTATTTACATTTTGATAAGATAAATAAGTATTTGATCCCTACCAAGCATTAGGAGTTCTGGCTTCTACAGACCAGTTAGACGCTCCTAATCAAATCGTAACCTGCATTAAAGACGGCCATCTTCAATTGTCACCTGTATAAAAGACTCCTGTCCACACACTCAAGTAATAAGTCAGACTCTAACCTTTACAACGACCAAAGAGCTTTCTAGGGATGTCAGGGAAAAGATCCTAGACCTGCACAAGACTGGAATGGGCTATAAAACCATAAGTAAGATGCTGGGTGTGAATGAGAAATTGAAGAAATACAAAATGAGTGTCAAACAACAGTGATCTGGGGCTCCATGCAAAATCTTACCTCATTGAGAATCCAGGATCATGAGGAAGGTGAGAGATGAGAATAAAACTACATGGGGGGAACTTGTTAATGATTGCAAGGGTGTATATGGGTGTGTGTGTATGGGGGGTGTTTGTGTGTGGGAAATTGGTGTAGATAGGGGGGAAACCCAGCTAGAGGGGTCGGACAGGCAGAAACAGGAGAAGGATTCAGTATACTTCATTCTGTGTGATTAATGCAGCCTCAGGTCCTTAACTGTGGTGTGTGTGCATCTGTGTATGTTTTGATGTATGTGCATGCGTGTGTCCATGCCCATGGTGATGTATGTAAGTGGTGATATGTGATGTGTGTATCAAATATTGGTGTGCGATGATACATGTGTCCATGCACATGGTGACAATTGTGCGTCGTGTTTGTGGTGACAAGCTTATCTTCCCTGACAATGTGCAGTAACCCAGCGTGGCCCCCTGCTTCATCCGGACACTTTGCCCAGTAATATAGCGGTGACACAGGACTCAAGCAGCTGTTAGCGCCAAGTATACAAAACTCCGGGCTGGTTGTGTCCTCTGTGTCCGCTCTGCCCCCTTGAGCCTGTGCAGTGTCCGTGTCCGCTCTGCACCCCTGAGCCTGCTCAGTGTCCTCCGTATCCGCTGTGCCCCCCTGAGCCTGCGCAGTGTCCTCCATGTATGCTCTGCCCCCTGAGGCTGCGCAGTATCCTCCATGTCTGCTCTGCCCCCCTGAGCCTGTGCATTTTTCTGATGACGCTCGGGTGCAGATGAGCAGCCCCCAGGCCGTGGGGTACTCGAGACCGGGCAGCTGCTGTTGCTGGAGAGTCACGGGGGTGGTGACCCAGTCCCGTGGCCTGGGCTAAGTCCAAAAAGGGGTTATATGCAGGGGAATTTGTCATGACCCCACCTGTGGTATGTGATCAAGGTGACCACCGCTGCCGTATTCCTGCTGCGGAATGGTGGTGAGGGGCAGCGTAGATTGTAAGCCCCCTCATGGGTGGGGCTGGGTGCCCCCAGTACATGAGTAGTGGATAATGGCGTGCTCTGGATGCTGCACTCGTCTCTTCCAGCAGCGTCTCCAGCTAGCACACAGGCGACAGCAAAGATGCTCCGCAGGTGGAGGTCTCTGCTGCAGTGTAGTAATGAACAGTCACAGGTACTTTAGAGCTTACCGGCACTTTACTGTTCCAAAGTTCTTAAAAGTCAGTTACAGTACAGTTCAGTTCTTACACTTGTCAGGGACCCAGATGCCACTGCAGCTCAGACGGTTCCTCTGCATCGCTTTCCTCAAAGTATTTTCCAGGCCTCTACTCTGTCTCTGTCCTCGCACACGGGTTTGGTCAGGCTGTGATGGGCTTTGTAGTGATGTCTCCCTCTGCTTTAGGATCACTAGCCCTAAAACCGATGGCTTTGTCCTACTTCGCTGCGGTAGTTTGGTCTTGGAGTCTCCGTATCCACGCCAGGATGTTTCGTGATCAGGGTCTTGAAGTCTCCTCGGTCACCTCTACAGAGCCAGCTCTCTAGTTGTCCTGGCCTAGCTCTCCAGTGATCCAGGTGTAATTTGGGCTCACCAGGCTCCCTCTTTCTCTCCAGCAGTCAGCTCTGCGTCCTCCGGTCAGCTATGTCAGTTGCGGCTGCTGGGCCCATTGCCACTTCTCCTGTCCTGTATTCTGGGTGTAATCCTCAGTGTCTGTATTATTCTGTATATATACTCTGCACAGTAACACTTCTCCTGTCCTGTATACTGGTGTAATCCTCAGTATCTGTATCATTCTGTATATATACTCTGCACAGTACCACTTCTCCTGTCCTGTCTACCAGGTGTAATCCTCAGTATCTGTATTATTCTGTATATATACACTGCACAGTACCACTTCTCCTGTCCTGTATACTGGGTGTAATCTTCAGTATCTATATTATTCTGTATATATGCACTGCACAGTACCACTTCTCCTGTCCTGTATACTGGGTGTAATCTTCAGTATCTGTATCATTCTGTATATATGCACTGCACAGTACCACTTCTTCTGTCCTGTATACTGGGTGTAATCCTCAGTATCTGTATTATTCTGTATATATGCACTGCACAGCACCACTTCTCCTGTCCTGTATACTGTCCTGCTGTCAGAGAGGTGGTATTGGACTTCGGGATTTTCACATTTAAATGATGTTTGAATTATCTCGAATATGGAAGTCACCACTTCTCTTCTGTATGCTGGGTGTAATCCTCATATCTGTATTATTATGTATATATACACTGCACAGTACCACTTCTGTCCTGTTGTCTTCTGTATAGGTGATGACTTTCTCTTTGCTGTTGATCTGACCACTTGGACGCCACAATCCTGAGAAACGGAGCTTTGAAGAGTAACATATGAATGGCGCTGTGGGTGATTATTCCCTCTGTCGCGCCATTCACATGTGGCTCTCCAAATACCGTAACTCCAGTAAGACAGTGATGAGGGTTACGCCAATGTAAAAACAAAATTCACTTATTGTGACTGATAGATGATACAGTGTGTGGGCTGGTGGGGTCTTTACTTCCTGGGCTGATTTTTGGTCCTAGTCTGGCCCTGACAATGGATGACACAATCTGACACTGATATTCCTTGAGCTTTTGACATTCACCTTTAATCTCTTTAAAAATGTTCCTGGGCTCTTTTGTTACCATTCATATTATCTGTCGCTTTCATTTGTCATCAATTTCCCTCCTCTGCCCACATTCAGGGAAATTGGCTTGTCCCATGGATCTTAAATTTCTGAATAATATGTGCAACTAATCACAAGGACATCAAGCTGCTGGGAGATGGTCTTATAACCTTTACTTTTAACATGCTTGTCTATAATTTTCTTTCAAATCTCCTGAGACAACTCTATCCTTCATTCCATGTAGTCCATGTGGAGTGTGGTATACACGGTGTCACCAGTGGCGTAACTTCAGGCCCAGGGGCCCCAATGCGAAAGCTCCAATGGGGCCCCCAATTATTGCAAATCTTGAGTAGCATTAGTTGTTTTCTATAGGCCAAAGGGACTTTTGGGGCCCCCTAGGCTTCAGGGCCCGGGTGCGATCGCAACCCCTGCACCTGTTGTAGTTACGCCCCTGCGTGTCACCAAACATCACAGTGAGCATCTATAGGCCAATATACAGGCCCACTCTCTAGATTACAAGATTATAGATACCCGTGATGCTAGTGGACACACCTTGATTTAACATGTCCCTTTTGTCACATTATTTTCAGGGGTACCATCATTTCTGTCCAGGCCTATATCACGAGTTTAATTTCTTTAAAAATTCTGTTGAAACATGGTTGTAAAGCAATGTGTGACTTTCATTTGTTCATTTTCATATTTTTTTTATTATTTTTGTCAGATTTCAATTATTTCTGTGACTATTGTGGGTTTTTCTTTCATTAAACAAAGGGTACCAACAATGCTGACCACGTGTGTAAGTCTTGTTTGCCAGAGGGATCAAATACTTAGTTCTCTGTGCAAAATGCAATTACATTTATATAATTTAGACAATGTGATTTTCTGGATTTTATTTTGGATATTCTCTCTCTGTCAAAATTAACCTACCATTAAAATTATACACTGTTCATATCTGTGCCAGTGATCAAACTTACAAAATTAGCAAGGGATCAAATAATTATTTCCTTCACTGTATATACACATTATGGAGGTGATACTGCAACAACTGCATATATACTGGAAAACAATTTTCCTTAATGTCATTGTGTTGTCCTATGAAAAAATATCCAAACATGAGTAAATTAACAGTGTATTTCATAAATTAACCCCTTAAGGACCGAGTCACTTTGCAGCTTAATGACCAGATAGTTTTTTATAATTCTGACCAGTGTCCCTTTATGAGGTAATAACTCTGGAACGCTTCAACGGATCCTAGCGATTCTGAGATTGTTTTTTCGTGACATATTGGGCTTCATGTTAGTATTAAATTTAGGTCGATTTTTTTTTCACAAATAATCGCAAAAATTATCAAAAATTTGGCAAAAACTTTGAAAATTTTGCAATTTTCAAATTATGAATTTTTATTCTGCTAACCTAGAGAGGTATGTGACACAAAATAGTTAATAAATAACATTTCCCACATGTTTACTTTACATCAGCACAATTTTGGAAAAAAAATCTAAATTACTTACCGGTAATGGTACCTTTACACGCTGCTACAGAAGGTTAGAAACAACCGGGTGCTTCGCATGCACGAGCACGTACCAACAGTTGCAAACGGTACCCGATACAGCCTTTACACGCCGCTACAAGGTGCTCTACAGAAGGTTGAACCTATCTCTGGATGCACCGCCGGGTTACCTTGTGTAGAGCACCGTCCCTCATTTACACGCCGCGACAGAAGGTAATATGGAGGACCTGGTGCAGCAGGGACAACACCTAGGCGTGCCAGAGTTGTGGATTACGAGACGCTCATACGATGATTGGACAAAGCAATAGTATCATGATTGGCCAGCCAGCGCAGGAAGGCTGGCTAATACATGACGCTATAGAAAATGTGTAGTGTGACTGGTCAGCTCCTTAAATATGCCGCCCTATGCAGCAACAACCAATCGCAACGCAGGAGCTTCCACCAATGATCGCTGAAGGGGGGGCGGTTTCCCAGAGGCTCTGTCACGCACAAGAGAGTTAACTAGGTGGCGAAAAAGCCTTACCCTACCTTATTGAGATGCCACTACCATCGGGTTGAAATCAACCTGTTTTAGAGCACTGCTCTGAAACAGGTGCCGAACGTGACGGGTAGCAACAAGCTAGTTTACACGCCACTACCTCGGGTTGATTTGACGGTGCAAGATACATTTGTCTCCGTAACCCAGTTGTTTTCAACCTTCTGTAGCGGCGTGTAAAGGTACCTTAATGGGTTTTTCCAGAGCCACGACAGCACCACCTGAGAGAGAGGACCGCCCATCCAAGACAGGAAACCTCTGAGATAAAAAAAGGCGGGACCTCTCCTGGACCTCAGTTTAGCTCACAGAGACCGGAGAGGAGAACCCAACAAGCATTAGTACACAACCACCACCAAAAGAAATCAACAATTCACACCCCTCAAACGTGACCAACACCAAGAGGCAATAGGGAGAGATGCGGTGGTGCTGTCGTGGCTCCGGAAAAACCCATTACTGGCAAGTAATTTAGATTTTTCCATCAACGCCACGACAGCACCACCTGAGAGATTTCAGAGAAAAGAAAATTAGGGAGGGACCACCGCTTGCAGAACCCGTCTACCAAAGGTCACTTCATCAGTGGAAGAAAGATCAAGCCTGTAATGCTTGAAGAAAGGAGAAGGAGAAGACCAAGTAGCAGACCTACAGATCAATTCTAAGGGGACATCAGCCTTCTCCGCCCAGGATGCAGCCACTGCCCTGGTGGAATGTTCAGTAAGTCCCACCGGGACCTGCACCTGACTAGATGAATAAGCAAGAGCGATGGCTTCCCGCAACCACCTAGCAAGGGTACCCTTGGACACTGCCTTACCCCTAGAGGCCCCCTGAAAGGAAACAGAGGGACGGAGCCTGACGCCAGGCCGCGGACCTGTCCAAGTAGGTAAGCAACGCGCTCCTGACATTACCGTGTGGAGAACCTCTTCTTTCTGATTTGCAGGATGATCACAGAAGGAAGGGAGGACAATCACAAGCATCCTGTGGAACTTGGTAGCCACCTTGGGAAGATAGGAAGGGTCCAGGCGGAGGATGACCCTGTCCTGCAAAATCTGAGTATAAGGCCCCACCACCGACAAGGCCTGCAGGTCACTAATACGTCTGGCCGACGTCAAAGCCACCAACAGGACTACCTTCAGAGTAAGGACCCTTAGGCGAAGCAGAAGATAAAGGCTCAAAGGGAGGCTTGGTTAAGGCATCCAGAACTAAATTGAGATCCCAAGGAGGCACCTTCGGACAGGGAACAGGAGTGGCCCGCTTGCAGGACTGTATAAACCTCGTCACCCAAGAAGACCCAGCGACGGGGACAATGGTACAGGGCCCCCAAGGCCGAAACTTGGAGTTTCAGGGTATTTACAGAGACACCCATCTCCCACCCCCGCTGGAGGAATTCTAAAATTGCCGGCAACAGAGCCTCACCCTCTTGACTCGCCCTCAAAGTGGACAAATTTTTCCACATTTACCATAAATGTTGGTGGTAACCGGCTTCCGACTGGACATCAGCGTACGAACAAGGCCGTCTGAGAATCCCCTACGCGACAGGAGCCGCCGTTCAAGTTCCAACGCAGTCAGCCGGAGACCCGAGATCTGCGGATGGTGGACCGGCCCCTGGGACAGGAGAGACTGGGAGAGGGGGAAGTCCAGGGAGCCTGCACGGACATGCGACTGAGCCAAAAGAACCAAGCTCTCCGGGGCCAGAAGGGCGCTGTCCTCCCTGACCTTCCGAAGCACTGCAGGAATCATTACCAAGGGAGGGAAGGCATACAGAAGGCCTGAGGACCAGGGGATCAGAAGAGCGTCCACAGCAAAGGGCCGGTCTCTGGGATTCAGAGAACAGAACCGTCGCTCCTGCCTGTTCCCCTGATTGCAAATAAATTCATCTCCGGAAGGCCCCACCGTCCACAATCTGAGCGAAAAACCCCCGGATCCAGGGCCCACTCCCCGTCGGAGCTGCACCCTGCTGAGAAAACCCGCCCTGGAATTTGCTACCCCCCGTATGTGAAGGGCAGAGAGGGAAATGTGACGGTCTTCTAACAGCTGACAAATGTCCCGATAACGCCCATGAGAGCCCGAGACCGGGTGCCCCCCTGACGGTTCAAGTAAGCCACCGAAACACTGTTGTCAGAGAGAACTCTTAGATGGCGCCCCTGAAGGGAAGAAAGGAATGCAGAAAACAGCCTCCCAAACTGCCAGGAGCTCCCGCATATTTGAGGACATCCTGGAGAGGCGTGAGTCCCAGGCTCCCTGAGCGGACAGGTCCCGAAGGTGGGCCCCCCATCCCCATGGCAACTGGTAATACATTCGGAGACCGGACAACCCCACAGGACGCCCACGGAGAGGTGATCGGGGACCAGCCACCACCCCAGAGAATCTAAAGTCGGAGGGGACAGAACAACCTTTGCGTCCAAGGCCGCCCCCAACCTGAGTTGATACTGAAGAACCTCCACTGAAGGGCCCGAGAGTGCAACTGTGCCCAAGGAACTGCTGGGATACAGGACGTGAGGGAGCCCAAGAGAGACATAGCCCTCCTTAAAGTCACTCGAGGAGAGTCCCGTACTACAGAAGGGATGACTGAAAGACGCAATTGTTTGTCGTCCGGGAGGAGGCAAAGCCTGAGACTGTGAATCTAGAATCATCCCCAGAAACAGCTGACGTGTGGCGGGAGGTAGCCTGGACCTTTCCAGATTGACATCCATCCCAGCTGACCCAGGGAAGACTGGACCATCTTGCAGATGGTCGAGGCACTGATCCCTGGAGTCCCCCACAATCAGCAGATTTGTCCAGAAACGGAATAATCAAAATCTGCGACGTCAGAAGTGAGCCATCACTTCTGCCAGCAGCTTCGTGAAAATCCGAGGAGCCATCGCCAGCCCGAAGGGGAGAGCCCAGTACTGGAAATGGCAGAGGGAGCCCTCCATATACAGGGCGAACCTCAGAAACTGCTGGTGTGACGGTGAACCCGGAACATGGTAGTATGCGTCTTTCAGATCCAGTACCACCATGAAACAATTTGGAAACAATAACCTGATTGCCGACTTCAACTCTCCATCTTGAACGAACGCTGCACCAGAAAGCTGTTCAGGTGTTTCAGGTTTATAATCGTCCGGAACGAGCCGTCTGGCTTTGGCACGGAAACAGCGTGGAATAGAACCCCCTGCCACAAATTTGGCTGGAGGAACGGGAAAACAACCCCTTTTTTCACAAGGGCCCGTACCTCGCCTATCAGAAAATTGCATTTTTCCGGACTGCTGACAGACGTAATCACCAGGGACCCACAGGACCCGAAGCGAACTCCAGTCTCAATCCGTCTCTGAGAAGAGCGAGAGCCCAATCGCAAGCCCCAATTCCGGACCAGGCTGGGAGAAAGTGGGCAAGCCTTCCTCCCACCTGGAGCGAGCTGTCACTTAGACTGGAGCTTCTTGTCAAAGGAGGAACCCTTGAACAAGAAACCAGACTTCTTGTCTCTCCCGTCGGCCCAAGAATCTTGGGTCCGACGAGGGGACCTCCGCTTGGCAAACCGCGGCTTACGAAAGGAACGACCACGGAAGGTGGAAGACGGAATCCCGGAGGGAAAATTTTTCTTAATGTCACTAGCATGTTCCATGATGATATCCATCGGTTTGCCAAACAAAAAATCACCCATACAAGGTAAAGAACACAACTTAAACTTCGATTGGGCATCACTGGGCCAGGCCTTCAACCATAAGGCACGACGAGCAGCATTAGAGAAGGACGTAGCCTTCACCGCCAATTTCAGGGAGTCAGCCGAGGAATCCGCCAGAAAAGCTGCCGCAGAAAGAGTCAAAGGAAAAGAAGACAATATCTCCTCCTTAGGAGCCTCGTCCCTCGCCTGAGCCTCCAACTGCTGCAACCAAATCATGAGGGACAGAGCGACCGATGTGCCCGCAATAGAGGGCAGTAGATTCCCAGGAATTACGCAAGTAGCCGTCTGCCTTCCTGTCTAGCTGATCCTTCAAATTCCCTAAATCCTCAAAGGGGAGAGAGGAACGCCCGGGCCACAGCTACGTCAAGCTTGGGGGATTTATCCCAGGAAGTAGTGGCCCTCCTCATCAAAGGGGTACTTCTTTTTAGCCAAATAGGAAAGAGAGCCCTTCTTATCAGGCTTAGTCCAATGATCCACAATTAAGGCCTGGACCCTCTGATTTAAAGGAAAAGTCTGTCTCTTTTTGGAAGACAGACCACTGAACACCAAATCCCCCACCGAAGAGGGGTCACGGGCATCCACCAACCCTAAAGTTGAACGGACGGCTTTTATCAAAAAAATCATTGTCTTTACATGGAAAACACGGCTTCCCATCCCCGCTGTCATCTGAGGAGGAAGACCCTGAGGAGGAGGACGATGAGGAGGACGAGGCAGAGGATGAGCGAGACCTGCGTCTCCCTTTGTGAGATTTACGAACGGCATGGTCAGAACCAGAGGAAGAGTCCTGGGACTTCTTCCTCTTACGCCCCCTATCCGTCCCGGATTTCTGCAGGGACTTAAATTCTTCCCTCACTAAATCCCTAAGGCTAGAAGCCAGATTGGGAACAGCGTCTCTCACAGTCTCTTCAATGCAAGGGGCACACAAGTCTTTACTTGTAGTACAATCATCAGAAAGAGGGACTTTGCAGATAGCACACTCTTTATGCCTCTGTTTGGTTTTAGGACAGCAAGAAAAAGGCTGCCAAACAAGAAGGCGGTGTAAATACAGACAGAACAGCCTGAAGGCACTCACCCACCAGATGCATACCGATTTCCGGGGGGCTTTAGGGTCCACATCCATCCGGGATCCCTTCTGTGAGGACTTGTGGCCGCCACCAGACTGCTGAGGCTCCCCCACGTCGGGAGCCAAAAGGGACTGCTGCTCCATCCCACCGCTGGACAACTGGCCGGCTTTGGCCTCCGTGCACTGCCCCACACCACTGGGAACCGCTCCAGTGTCTCCCTGCTTCCGAACGCTGGGCGCCGCCGCCATCATGGCCCGCACTGAGCATGCGCGGAACATCACTTCCGATCCGCGCCCAAACCAGAAGTAGCGTCTCCCGGCGCGAAATTCAAACCTGCCGACAGAAAAAAACGCTCCCAGGCCCCTAACAGACCCAGGAACGCTGCGCCCAGCCCGTCAACGATCCTCTTCACCCGGGGCACAGTACTGCAGGGCAGCCACCAACCGTGCATCTGTGACACCCGGGAGGCGACAAGGGCCGAGAACAAGCCGCTGGTGGCCCTCTACAATACCCTGTGCCCTCCACCACCGCAGGGGATACCCCGTGGAGGAGCCTCTGCACCCAAGTCCGGAGCCACTGCCTAGGTAAGGACAGCTCTTCCAGCTACCGGGTCAGGCCAGGACCGTATGAGCTTCAGAAGTCTCCCACCTCCAAGACAGGAAACCTAAACAGAGGTCCAGGAGAGGTCCCGCCTTTTTTATCTCAGAGGTTTCCGGTCTTGGATGGGCGGTGCTCTCTCTCAGGTGGTGCTGTCGTGGCGATGATGGAAACATTTTTTTTTCGTTCGGACGTTATAAGGGTTCAAAGTTCATCAGCAATTTTTCATTTTTCCAGCAAAATTTACAAAACTACATTCAAGAAGATTATTAACCCTTCAGGTGCTTCACGGGAACTAAAGCAAAGTGGAAGGAAAAAATTGTCATTTTAATTTTTCCAACAAAAATGTTCTTTTAGTCTCAATTCTTTCATTTTCACATGAGCAACAGGATAAAATGGATCCTAAAAATTGTTGGGCAATTTCTCCTGAGTACATCGATATCTCATATGTGGTCATAAACCACTGTTGGGCGCACGGCAGGGCTCAGAAGGGAAGGAGCGCAATTTGACTTTTGGAGCTAATTTTCCATTCAAAAAGTCAAATGGCACTCCTTCCCTTCTGAGCTCTGCTGTGTGCCCAAACAGTGGTTTATGACCACATTTGAGGTATCGGTGTACTCAGGAGAAATTGCCCAACAATTTTTAGGATCTATTTTATCCTGTTCCCAATGTGAAAATGAAAAAATTTAGGCTAAAAGAAAATTTTTGTGGAAAAAAAAAGTACTTCTTCATTTTTACGGATGAATTTGTGAAGCACCTGGGGGTTCAAAATGCTCACCACCCATCTAGATAAGTTCCCTGGGAGCTCTAGTTTCCAAAATTGGGTCACTTGTGGGGGAGCTCCAATGTTTAGGCACACAGGGGCTCTCCGTACCCAACATGGTGACCGCTAACAATTTGAGCTGACTTTTCAGTCAAATTGTTAGCGGACACCATGTTGCATATGGGGAGCCCCTGTGTGTCTAAACATTGAAGCTCCCTCACAAGTGACCCCATTTTGGAAACTAGACCACCCAGGGAACTTATCTAGATAGGTGGTGAGCATTTTGAACGCCCAGTGCTTCACAAATTAATCTGTAAAAATGAAAAAAGGAAATTTTTGTGGAAAAAAAAAGTACTTATTCAATTTTACAGATGAATTTGTGAAGCACCTGGGGGTTCAAAAATGCTCACAACACATCTAGATAAGTTCCCTGGGAGGTCTAGTTTCCAAAATGGGGTCACTTGTGGGGGAGCTCCAATGTTTAGGCACACAGGGGCTCTCCGTACCAAACATGGTGTCAGCTAACAATTGGAATTATTAGCGTACACTATGTCGCGTATGGAGAACCCATGTGTGCCTAAACATTGGAGCTCCCCCACAAGTGACCTCATTTTGGAAACTAGACCCCCAAGGAATGCATCTAGATGCATAGTGAGCACTTTGAATCCCAGGTGCTTCATAAATTGATCCGTAAGAAGGAAAAAGTACTTTTTTTTTTATTTTTTCACACAAATTTTCTTTTTTATGGATCAATTTGTGAAGCACCTGGGGGTTGAAAGTGCTCACTATGCATCTAGATATGTTCCTTGGGTGGTCTAGTTTCCAAAATGGGGTCACTTGTGGGGGAGCTCTAATGTTTAGGCACACAGGGGCTCTCCATACGCGACATGGTGTCCGCTAAATATTGGAATTGTTAGCGGACACTATGCAGCTTGACTATAGAAAACTATAGAAGGAGAAGGGCGGGTGGATGGTATGGGGGTGCAGGCCGGACACGGGGGGGCTGGACATAGGGGGGGGATGGACGGAGTGGGGACAGGAGCAGGAGCATTAGATAATGGCCGGCGGGTGCGGTGCAGCCCGCCGCCAGATAAATATGATTGGGGGAGGGCTGGGTCGCATGGAGAGAAGGGAGGGGTCGCATGTGTCCTGGAGTGGGAGGGGGCTGTTAGATTTGAGCTGTTAGATTTGAGCTGTCACTGTTTGTTTACAAGCAGTGACAGTTCAAAGCCATGACGAGTTTAGCCGTCATGATGCGAGAACAGACATCTTTTCATGAAGGCTAAACTCGTCATTGGTCGTAATGGGGTTAAATATATTCTAAAGCGTAAAGCGAAGAATAAAAATGTAGAGAGATAAATGAAAAAGAAGACAGATCAAAACTGGAGAACATTTTCAAATACCTGCAAGTTATTGGTGTTAACATGGTACCTAGTGCTACTTTCCTTAATTATCTGATAAAACCCTGAACTGGCAGCCCAAGGCTGCCTTCACATTTGCGTATGAGAACTGCGTTCCCATACGCATTCAAACGCATGCGCACTGCGTTCCTATGTTTAACATAGGAACGCATAGTGCCTGCGTTTGGCAGCGTTTGCTGCGTTCGGGTGCGGATGCGGACGATATCTGCTCCTTCCGGTGTCCCGCGTCCGCACCCGGGACGCAGCATGTCGCGTCCCTGGTGCGGGCGAGAGTGTGTGATTTGTGCGCAGGCATCCGCATGCGCACAGATCACTAATGGCGGGCAATGAGAGCGCACGGCGGTCTGCAAGCATCTGCAGACCGCCGTGCGCTCCATTATAAACATAGGGGCCGCGGTCTGCATGCAGATGCTTGCAGATGCATCTGCAAAACGCTGCAGATGCATCTGCAAGTCTGAAGGCAGCCTAACTTTCCAATTTGCACACACTTTGCAAAAATGGTGTGCCGTTCCAAAGTGACTGGCCTTCATCTGGACAACCTGCTTCCGGAAGGTTTGAAACGGGTCACCCTATCAGCCATAGCAAGATAAGTTGGTTGTTCCAAGTCTGTGATTTCCAGAATCTTGCATCTTTTCAACATCAAATTGTTTCAAGTCCACCAAGGAGGTTTATCGCCCTCGAAAGACAAATGCAAGAGAAGAAAGGATAATGCGGAAGATCTCCATGGGTAATTGTTTCAACACTGCGGCTGGAATAGCTCGCCAGTTCAGCACTTAACAGGGTAAGGTTTTGTCTCATCATACAGTGTCACAATGCTTAAAGAGGACCTGTCACCACACTGGTGCTTTCCAAACTGAAAGCACCACTGAATGTGTGTCTGCTGCATTCAGGGAAGGGGTGTCTCAGGTCTCCAGCATTCCTGTAAGTTATACAAAACACTTTAGAAAGTGTACAGATAAGGAGTGCGGAGGGACTTACTCAGTATGGAGTCCCTGCTGTCCTCCCCGAATCCTTTATGTGTCTCCCCTCTTTGCCCGCTGATGTTCCTCTGCGTCTGAAGTCACGCATGCGCAGAGCGAGCAATGGGCCGGGCAGGTCCCGGCAGCTGAAACACCTCCTGCCAGTGACATCAGTGCCAGAGGCCACCCTGCTCCAGATTATGCTGTATGCAGGGCGGGCTCTGGCGTGGATGTCACCAGCAGGAGGTGTTTCAGCTGAAGGGAGCCGCTCCAGCCCATTGCCCACTCTGCATGACTTCAGATGCAAAGGCGCAAGAGTGGGTGAGGAGGGGAGACACATAAAGGAGGTGGCACTGAGGGGGCTGGAGGTGGCACAGAGAGGGCTGGAGGCGGGGAGGACACCAGGGAACAGCGATGACTCCATACTGAGGAAGTCCTTCCGGACTCCTTATCTGTACACTTTCCAAAGTGTTTTGTACAATTTACAGGGGAGCTAGAGACATGGGAGTCCCCTTCCCTGAATGCAACAGACATGCTGCATTCTGTGGTGCTTTCAGTTTGGAAAGCACCAGGGGGGGGGGGGGGGTGACAGGTCCTCTTTGAAGTGTAAATATCATGTCACTGAAGAGAGAACAAAGAGAAAAAAAAAGCACAAAACCTAATCCTGCACTGGTTGTTAATGATGGGGCACACATCATGTAATAAGGATTATTTATGCCATATGACTGATTTTCACACATTTTTCTGTGGTGTTTAAAAAGCTGCATTTCTGTCTGAGTGGGCATGGCCAGAGTCAGTCAGCTCTGTGTGTGTGAGAGCAGTGTGAGAAGACAGCAGACAAGGGATTAACAGCAATTACAGTGTGGAGACAAATGACATTACAGAGAGCTTGTATAGAGGAGTTTACATTCAGCTCTGTGCGCTAATGTGATACCTTGTTTCCTTGTGAGCTGCCCTTGGCAGGGTAGGTCACGTCCCCTCTCCATTATCTCCTCACATGTCCATATTCACTGTGGTATTGACTGTGAAGACAAAGGCTCTGGCACAGAAATAGCTTCACTCATAGTACACTTAGGACATCTTGTGGAAGGATTATGAATGGTAACCAGTCAGAATTTTCTAATGATTCATATTATGAACTTTATTAAAATTGCTTGCTCTACATTACATAAAAATACCGATGTGTAAAAAGAGTTTGTAACCCAAAGTTAGTGGTACAAAATTTTTAATCTTTATTGATAAATACAATACACAGATATTAAAACAATTATTTGTGACAAGATACCATGCTAATGTCCATGAGAGAACAATAGAACCCGCTCAGATTTTAATTCAATTGATATAATAAAAAAAAACAACACAGATTCAACCGTATCTTTCCTATAACCCTTGAGCCTGTCAAAATTCGGTCAAAAAAAAAATCAATTAAAATAACCTCCTGTCTGTAGACACTACAATCATTAAAACATACACAATAATAAAATATAAAAAAATAAAATAATGTGGTCACATCAAGTGCATCAATGTACAACTGCAAAGAGGGGATCCCCTGTCTGTTTTTACTTTAATGTTTATTGTGGTCAAGTCACTATACACCTCTATGATCATATAATGTGTTCTATATTTTTACACATACACATCAGTTAACAACTAGTTCACTCTGAGCACTTTATTTTAATTTGCACATCTGTCTGGCATTTCCGATATCGGTGAAAGCAGCCAGAGTAGGTGTTGTTGCACTTTTTTGTATAATTTTGCTATATACACAGAATATTTTTTTCTGCATGGATTGTTTTGAACAATGTCTCATTTTCTTTTTACCTGTGTAGCACTTTTTGCACTTTCACCTTGCACTCTTTGCAGTTGTACATTGATGCACTTGATGTGACCACATTTTTTTTTTATATTTTATTATTGTGTGTATTTTAATGATTGAAGTGTCTACAGACAGGAGATTATTTTGATTGATTTTTGACAGAATTTGACAGGATCAAGGTTATAGGAAAGATACGGCTGAATCTGTGTTTTGTTATATCAATTGAATTAATCTGAGCGGGTTCTATTGTTCTCTCAGAGACATTAGCATTGTATCTTGTCATAAATGTTTTAATATCTGTGTATTGTATTTATCAATAAAGATTAAAAATTTAGTACCATTAACTTTGGGCTAAAAACTCTTTTTACACATCGGTATTCTTGTAAATTGGTGAGTTAAGCCTTTTTGTACAGCTAAAAAACTAGGTTAATATTACATAAAAATGTAGAGCAGTTACACTTTAAGAGCATATGGACTGAAAGCCCACTCTGCAGTGACCAAATCTCTGATTAGCAGAAAGAATCAAAAGGCTAGACTCACCTTTGGTGAGGAGCATGTTGTGTGGACAGAGAAAAAGGGGTCCACACTTCATATTAGTGATGAAAACAAGTTTAATTTATTTGGGTCTGATAGGAAACATTATGTCCGTAGACAAACTGGGGAAACACAACCAAGGGGTGTAAAGAAGTCAGTGAAAGGTGGTGGAGGAAGAGTCATGGTTTGGGGAAGGCTTTCTGTTGCAGGGGTTAGACCTCATATATGGAAGAGTGAATGCAAGTGTGTATCAGAACCTTCCTCAACAACACGTGGTCCCTTACTTGCGTTCAGCACTCAATCAGCCAGAAAGTTTCATGCAGGACAATGGCCCCTGTCACACAACAAAACAGGTAAACCAGTTTCTTGAAACAATGAAATGGCCAGGTCAGCGTCCTGACCGAAGCCCAATAGAAAACCTCTGGAAAATCCTTGGTGACAAAGTTATGGCCAAGAAACCCACAACAGTCACAGAACTGTGGAAGAGACTGGAAGAAGAGTGGACCAAAAATCACACCAGAGCAGTGTGAGAGACTAATGATGTCTTGTGGCTGAATATGCGCTGAAGTCATTCAAAGCAAAAACCTGTATACTTCCTACTGATGTGTGACTGTTGTAACCGTCATAATATTTAGTTATCTCTCTGCGCTATAGTCATTGCTGTTCTTTCATCACGATCATCAGGTTTTGTATAAAATAAGAGGTTTCAAGTTAATAAACTATGGTTATTTTGGAAAACATGTTCTAGTGGCAAGATGTGCTCCTTATACAAAGCTTCAAATGTTGATTAATGTAGATTACATTGTCTGAAAAAAATCAAAATGATCATACATTATTGTCTCTTTCATTGCCAGTGTACACTATGTAGGTGATAGAGATTACTATACAAAATATTTATTCACATATTCCACAGCGCTTTACATACATCAGCTAGTCTGTCCACATTGGGGCTCTTTATATTTGTGATAATGTACACACAGCAGTTGCAGTATGTATGGCATAATGACAGTCTTATCCCCAACATAAATATATAGAAATCAAGGTGTCACCTATATCATGTACATACAAGTCACAGTATCACCTATATAATGTGCATACACCAATCGCAGTACGACCTTTAGGCTAAGTGCCCACAGTGCATTTGTGCTGCGTTTCTGCAGCAAAAACGCAGCACCCATAGCTTTGGAATGAAAGTCAATGTGATTTTCAAAAAGCTGTTCCCTCTGGGCGTCGTTTGGGGGTGCTGAGGTTGTGCTGCAGAAATGGCCTGCATTTAATGTTCCTGTCAATCAATCAATCATGCCCATTATTGGGCTTCGTTTCCCCATAGACTGCACTCTAACTTCTCCTCCCCCAAAAAAAGCATCACAAATGCATGGGTATTCCCACAGTGCATTTGTGATGGGGTTTTTTAAGGCAATTTTTACAGCATACAAGCGGTACATACGCTTCCTGGCGATCTCACATTGATTCCTGGTGATATCTTCCTTACGGGCAGCGGGAGAAGCTGTGCTACTGACTTGAGGACCTGCACTGCCCCATTTGACTGGTCATGTGAGTCATGTCACATGGTGCGATGGTCTTGTAAGCACAGTAAACTACTCAAGACAGCTTCTACAGATGACAGGGAAGTTGACCTCACAGGGGATCAACATGGGCTCGCCACGGAGGGTGAGATAGTGTCTGTGTCTTCCCCCTTATTTGTGCGGTGTTTGGATGTGCACAAATGAAGCAAAAATGCAGCACAAAAAATAAGTACAGTGGGTACTAACCCTTAGACTATGTGCCCACTATGCATTACTACAGCAACAACTCACCCACAACTTAATCATTAAAGTCAATGTGATTTTAAAAAAAGCTGTGCCCACGTGTTTTTAGGTGGTGCGCTTGCTGCAGAAAACGCACTTTCAAAATGGCCCCGTCAACCATCTTGTGTGTTTTTAGGCTGCATTTTTCAGTTGATAGCCAATCTAACCACATGGGAGATGCAGCAGCACCAATGAAAAAACTAAAACATATGCAGCAAAAACAGAATTTGATTTGTATGTTTTTGAAACAGCTGCATTTGTACTGCTGGAAAACACAGCATAAAAGCAGCCCTAACGTCCAGTGGGCAAATAGCCTTATAATGTATATAAACTTGTCTGTACAGATTGAAAGTCAACAGCTACAATTAAGGTTTTTCACTGCTTTGTGTATTTTCATTAGAAATTGGATGGACACAAGCAAGCCCAGACTGGCAAAATACATTCACAATATCAAAGGACACACTTCAAAAAAAAAAAAAAAAAAAAAGGAGGGCTTGAATGGGGAACGTCGTCTGTCATACATGATACAAGTACGTACATTTTTCCTCCATTATATATACCTTTATAACTTGTTTGAGAAACTCTAAAACCTGAATAAAAACTGACTGGTTAAAATAGAAAGCAAGCAAAATTAGATATAGATACAAATAAAATACTGTTCGACAGAAGAGAGTTCTGGGTCTCTAAAAAAAAAAAAAAAAAAAAAAACCCACAGGTTTTACATATCGATTTTCCTAGTTCACGCTTTATGGGCATGATATTGTCACTTGTTTCGAGGGTGAATTCAGACAACCATATAAATTTGTTCCAAGATCGGACCATGGTGCTCAGCCTGGGCAATTTTTTTTCTCCCCAGAATGAAAGCTGCAGAACGAACATCCTAGATCAATGGATTCTACCTCACATGGAGGTTTTACAATTTCTTTTGAAAATAGTGATTTCTAAAGCTTTAAGAATACAGTACCAAATAAGTTCTACTGATCAGATCAGAGAGGAATACAACCGTTTCAGTCTAGGCAGTTACCGTATCTGTGAACTCAATACTTCAGCCACACCAATTTCCCAGATATATAAAGTGAAAAATAGAGATGCTAGGCTAAAACCAGAAGACTACCTTTTAACTACAGTCCACACCTGAATCACCTGTGAGAGAATTTGTATATCAATAGGGACCATACATGAGTCTAGTAACATTGTGTGATATACATGGAATGTTAGATCAGAGACATGAAACATTTTATAAGAAAAATGTAATTTATTTAAGAACATTTCACATTACAAAAAATAAAAACTTTTGTTAACCATTGATACCCATCTGGGTATTGTATATGCAAATAATTTTAGAATTAAAACAATGCTTAATTCTACTCAAAATATTTTTTTTTATTGTTTAATACCACCCCAATAACCCTTCATAAAATAAAAACAAATTGTGTATTTGTTGAATATATATATATGTATGTATATATATCAGACATGAGATTTTCACCAAAGGACCTTTTCATGAGTTTTGGTCACCTGAGGAACAACGTGCCGCAAACCTCACCAGCAGTGACATCACGTGCTGTACGAGATCAACATTAAAACAAATATATAAATAACATCTCTCTTATTCAGTATAAGTAGAATAAAAAAAAAATAAAAAAAACACACCTTATTTACATTGGAGTGCAGGGTTGTTATTTTTTTGCCTTTTTCAGTTTATACTCTGGCCCAGAGACTGCACATGTAGATTTTTGAAACATACATTGAATATGAACCATTTTTATTGCAGCCAAGGAGGCTTTATTTGACAACATGCGACTAAAACTTGTTAACTGCAATCTTATTGGCTGCTATAGGCAACATGGTTTGTTTTTTTCTATTAGTTTCAATAAAGCAATTTCATTACTTTGTCCCGTTCTTTTGTCAATGTTCTAAATAACCAATTGTTCTCCAGAAACAAATTAAATGTATGTATGTATGTATGTACACTATCGTTCAAAGGTTTGGGGCTATTTAGAAATTTCCTTACTTTGAGAAAAAAAAAATGCTTTTCTTTCAAATGTAGCGAACATTAAATTAATCAGAAATTCACTCTATACATTGTTGATGTGTTAAAGCGAACCTGTCACCCCCCCTGGACATCAAAAGCTATAATAGCCACCTTCTGCAGCACTAAGGCTGCATTCAGGGAAGGTGGCTATAAGCTTTTGATGCCCTTTCTACTATTAAATATGAACTTATATAAAGCCTTACTCTTAAGAAGACCTAAGACCGGGAGGCGGGGTTTCGCGCTCCTCCGACCCGCCTCCTCGTCAGTCATGGTCCTCGCCTGCTGCTGCCTCCCCTCATGAACGCGCGCCTCCGTTCTCATCTATGGCGCCGCGCATGCGCTGTGCGCCGGGTGTCCAGGAAGTCGTCGGGCTGCGCAGGCGAAGACCATGACTGACAAGAGGAGGCGGGTCGGAGGAGCGCGAAACCCCGCCTCCCGGTCTTAGGTCTTCTTAAGAGTAAGGCTTTATATAAGTTCATATTTAATAGAAAGAGCATCAAAAGCTTATAGCCACCTTCCCTGAATGCAGCCTTAGTGCTGCAGAAGGTGGCTATTATAGCTTTTGATGTCCAGGGGGGGGTGACAGGTTCGCTTTAAATGACTATTCTAGCTGCAAACATCTGTTTTTTAATGTAATATCTACAGTACATAGGTGTATAGAGGCCCATTTCCAACAACCACCACTCGTGTTTTAATGGTACATTGTGTGTTTGCTAACTGTGAAAGAAGTCTAATGGAGGTTTAGAAAACCATAGAAAACCCTTGTTAGTACAGCTGAAAACTGGCTGATTAGAGAAGCTACAAAATTGACCTTCGAGAAGGAGGTTGAGAATCTGGAGCATTACATTTGTTTGTTCTATGAAACTCTCAAAATGGCCAGAAAAAGAGAACTTTTACATGAAACTCGACAGACTGTTCTTGTTCTTAGGTTGGAAACACACTATCCTACTTACATTCGAGTCTCTCGGATGAGACTGGAGCAGTGACCCTGAACGGTCTCTCCCTCTCTGGACAGGGAGTGTGATGCTGCACAAAACACAAGCAGCTGACATTCCCGTCCAGAGAGGGAGAGGCCGTTCAGGGTCACTGATCCAGTCTCATCCGAGAGACTCGAATGTAAGTAGGCGAGTGTGTTTCCAGCCTTAGAAATGGAAGGCTATTCCATGCGAGAAATTGCGAAGAAACTGAAGATTTCCTACTACAGTGTGTACTACTCACTTCAGAAGAGAGCACAAACAGGCTCCAACCAGAGAAGAAAGAAGTGGGAGGCCCTGCTACACAACTGAGCAACAAGACAAGTACATTAGAGTCTCTAGTTTGAGAAATTCACGCCTCACAGCTCTTCAACTGGCAGCTTCATTAAATAGTACCCACCAAAGGTCTGCAATGCTGTAATTGCTGCAAAGGGAGCATTCTTTGAAGAGAGCAAAATTTTAAGGAGAAAATTATTATTTTAAATAAAAAAACATTATTTCTAACCCTGTCAATGTCCGGACTATATTTTCTATTCATTTTGCAGCTCATTTGATAAATAAAAAGTATGAGTTTTCATGGAAAACACAAAATTGTCTGGGTAACCCCAAACTTTTGAACGGTAGTGTAACCCTGGTAAATAAAATTGTCTCAATGTGAAAATTTCACAGTTAGGAATTAAAATTGAAGGGCTGGTAGAAACTTTTTTTTATTTACATTAGTTAAAAACGTATAGGTTGCAAATATAGACTACTAGCTACAAAATATCCATAGAAGTGTTTAAGGCAAAGCTTGAAAGGTGTTGTCTGGGAGCTATAGACTGATGGCCCATCCTTAGGCTAGGTCAGTGATGGCGAACTCCAGGCCTCGAGTGCCACCAACAGTGCAGGTTTTCAGGATTTCCTTATATTGCACAGGTGTTAATGTGATCACCTGCACTGGTGATGATTCCAACCTCTGTGCAATGCTGAGGAAATCCTGAAAACCTGCACTGTTGGTGGCACTCGAGGCCTGGAGTTCGCCATCACTGGGCTAGGTCATCAATATCTGATGAGACACCTAGAAACCCTGCCAATTAGCTTTTTCTGATGCTGGAAGTGATGCTTTGCAGAACTGCACAGCTCCATCAAAAGAATAGTGGCAACAGCGGGGTACTGCAGCTTCCCCCCAGATCCAAAGCAATAGGGGGTCAGAAATGTAGTGCGTGAACAGGACAACTGTACAGATGGGCGGCATGGTGGCTCAGCGGTTGGCATTGCAGCTTTCAGTGCTGGGTTCAATTCCCACCAAGGACAACATCTACAAAAAGTTTGTATGGTCTCCCCATGTTTGCGTGGGTTTCCTCCAGGTTCTCCAGTTTCCTCCCACACTCCAAAGACATACTGATTCGAGCTCACAATGTAAACATCCTATGGGGACAGTATTGCAAATGTACGTTAAGCGCTGTGGAATTAATATTGCTATATAAAGGAATAAAAGATAGATGACAGTTTTGCAGCTCCGCAACGCATCATATCCAAATTGCCTCTATAGCAGCCAATTGTTGAGTGTGCAGTAAATATAAAGGTTCCAGATAACCCCTTTAATAGTAAGCAGAAATTTGCTGAATGGAGAAGCTGCATTTGATGAACAGATACAGTTCAAACATCTTAAAGCTTTACAATATATCAAAGGTGGTAAACAGAATTGTACTATTAATACAAACCATTCTGAATGATTAGGAAAATAGTGACTAATATGATTTGCACAGTGTTTTCTACACCAATTGCTTGAATGATTATTTTTGAGATTCTTTTTTTCTTTAAAGAGCATCTGTCGCCATTCTCAATGTGGTCGTTTTAATAAATCGTATGTATTATCCATAAAATGATGCTGCTGAAGCATCTTTTCCCCAAATGTATTGTGCCCTTTAAACTGACAACTGGGAATTAATTGGGGGTAATGTCTCTAGAAAATTAGCACTGCATGGACAGTTCTGGTCTGTAAGGACACATCCCAAACTAGGAACATTCAGTTGTGGTAAGCAGATACACTTCAAGAATATTAACAGTAGAATGGCCCTATGCCAAGTTGTATGAAAAGATGCTCCAAAATCGGTACTTTTTAGGCAAACTGGAATGCAGAAATAATTTGCTCTGAACTATGTAGTGGTCATCTGTGTGTATAAATCCTGGCCATTTTTCTGGCAACGCAGCTACAAGGAGAAAATTAAATTATATTCTCCCTGCAGCCCCTCATTTTCCTGTCCTACTGGCAGTGCACGGCACGTTACACTAACTAACACTACCTATGACAGCCTATCCTGCACACACATGCTGCAGAGCAGGCCCACACTCAATGCACTGGCCTTGCACACTACATAGTGAGTGGCCAGTAAAGCCCTCTGCATCTCTGCATTGCCCTGATGACGAAGTGAGCAACTGCAGTTGGTCAGGCAACTACGGTAGTTACTGCATATTGCCACTATACCTGCGTGCATGCAAATGGCTTTTGTGGAGGAGACAATTTTTCTCTGAAACTATTTAGCTTAATAGATCATTTTAAGTGGCTACAATTATGTAAAAAAGTTAAAGTGAATTACAATATGGTGCCAAAAAACTTATTTACATAAAAAAAAAAAAAAAAAAAAAATTTATGTCAAGGAGATTCAAACTACTTTTCGGTAGCACCCTTGCAGATTTATCAATGTCAGTTAGATACCCATATGAGATGCATAGATGATTCAAATGGTGACATTATTCTCTTTAAATTTGTACACCAATTTCTTGCACCACATTTTTGTTAAAATTAAATGCAGACTGTAAATAATATTTCACGGCTTTTGGAAGAGTCGCTTTGGTGAGAAACCTAAATGCACTATGACAACATATTTTATGGTTTTAATGTTCACCAATATACTGTCCAGTTTCAAAGACAAAAGCCATACTACATATACAAAGTAGTTAGGATTAACAGCATGTGAAGCATTATCGAAGATCCCTCATCAAAAGAGATACTGTGGCGTATGGATTGTAAGTAACATAATTAACATCTGTGTTAACCACCATGCAAATGGAACAACGTCAATATAGCATGACAATGACTTGAATACATACACTCAAAATGCATAGTGTTTCTATGAAAGTAAATATGCTCATTTAGCTTGCTGCATGTGTAAAAAAATCCAGAACTTTTGCACATTACATCCGGGGGAGACAGGTCATTTCAATTTTATTGTTATAAAGGGTAATATTTTTGTTCTTGTTTGGTTATGACTGCATAAGTTTGAAATAACTGTTCTTAAATGATTTTTATAAATTCCATAACTAGTACATTCAATACCACCCAGCCTTATTGTGAAATACACTGAACCCTTAAGACATCAAATGAAATTTTACATTACATTCTAATGAATAAACATACATATTAAAGAGACATCTGAGGAGTGGAGACTGATCCTCCACAAACTGTATCGGACGTATTCCTGTTTGCTTGAATAAAGTCAACAGATGGCACTGACCAGTCTTCTGTTGAGTACAAACTTTAATACAGGTAGTGAGGGTTATGTCGGCTGCAGGGAGGGGGTGCAGAGGTGGACAACAGCTTCCCCGTTTCGCGCAGTTAGCGCTTCAATGGGTCCTGTTTTCAAATCTAACCTCAATGTGCCATCTTAGCATCTTAAGAGAAAATCTAACAATCAAATATTAAAACCTATAACGAGCTTTAAAGTTGACAATTGCAACACAACTGAAAGCATGACAGTTTAAATTTTTTATTTCCTAAATCAATAGTACATGTGAAAACAAGAAAAGTTGCAATATATCTTATCAGACAGATTTTCTTCTTTCTCCTCCTGGACTGATCTTTCACTCTTAAAATTTTTAATTCTCAGACAACATGTCTTCAGTGAATAGAGATTTTTAGATTACCGAGATAGAAAAACCAACTGACATTTCCTAAGTTTCTATCCAGAATGGAGGAAGAGGGGGACGGAGGAGCTCTACCTGTAGCTCATCCATCCTATCAGTCTAGGATGAGTAGGAAAGAGGATAGAGGCACTCGTGTTTCCTGGTTGCAAACCGAATTTATTAAACCACGTGTATTACATCCAGGGTGCAGGGAGGGAGGTGCTGAAGCGACAGTCACCATTTTGCGGATAACTTCCACTTCTAAGGGCTCTCTCGGAAGTTATCTGCGAAACTGGTGACCGTCGCTTCAGCACCTCCCTCCCTGCACCCTTGGATATAATACATATGGTTTAATAAATTCAGTTTGTAACCAGGAAACACGAGTGCCGCCATCCTCTCTTTCCTATGAATTACAGTCTGTACAGCTGGGGCTGAGCAACGCGTGCCAGGACACCATTCTGTTTAAGTGAAGGATTGAATACAGGTCAGTGCCCGGTTTCACATCTTTATGACTACTTCAGTCTAGGATGAAATAGAAGCAAATATGTCTGATCAGATGTTTTGTAAAGTTTCTTATTTTCATGTGCACTATTGATTTAATAAATAATTAAAACGACAGTTATACTAAGTTTTCACAATTTTGTTATTAAGTTTTCTGAAGTGTTTCAGTAGTACCAAAGTAGTGACAAAATTGAACAGTGCTAAAGGTGTTGGCCACCCAAATTTACAGGTGTTTTGAAATGCATCAGTATACTTGTCTTTACTTATAGCTGCCCCAGATGTCAAAATTCCAGTGCCCGTCTGGTCTCTTATCGATATCAATCCATATCACAAAAAGGCACTCCCTAACCTTTGCATTAGCATGGTGTGCACAGGGTTTTCATTCTGCCTCAAGTTAACAGTGAAAGAAAACCTGTCACTACCTCAAAAATATGCAAATTTATCACTGCTGCTCCCCAAAGTATGCCATGTTTATTTTTTCAATTTGCCAAATTGTTCCAACTATAGATGGGCCTTTTTCGTCGGTGCTCCTGTTTACGGTCCTATATTAAAGGGATGATACTTACACTAGGCCGCTTCTTAAATTATGCTTTGAGCACCACCTCCTTCGTAAAGGCCATAAATTATCACCATATAAAAAGCCCATGCCTTTAGACTCATATGGTGTAATTTAATAAATTGAAAAACAATATTCAGGATGGCAGTGTAAGTAAAAATAGGAGCATGAACAGTCCACTTTTGACATTGTGACAGGTCCCTTAACCCTTTCCCAACCTAGGATGTATTTACATCATAGGTTGTGTCCGGCCTTTGATGATGGCACCTTTCCCTGCACGTCAGCTGATCTGATCAGCCAACATAAGCCTCCAACATCCGTGGGTGGATTGGAGATCTGCACGCCGCTGTTAACCAGTTAAATTCTCATTTTCAGAGAGCACAGTGAGTTTTAACACACTCCAGATTGGAGCAAGTCATTCCTTGCTCCCATCAGCAGTCTTGTAATGTGATTGTGGCGCACCAATGGATTGTCATGACAGTCACGGGTCAGCTGATTTCTTTTGTATCTGTCATGAAGAACATACTATGATCGCTGGCTGCGAGCCGGCATTCACAGCTCTTATTTCTGCTATATAGAGCTGTGCTGATGCACTGCTCTGTATAGCACAAGCGATCAGATGATTGGATCGCATCTTCAAGTCTCCTAAGGATACTAGTAAAAGCAGTTAAGAGTGGGAAA
>JARQOC010000003.1:396262308-396287367 GCA_033576535.1 Allobates femoralis | reverse complement strand
CATACACTAGCTGTACTACCCGGCTATGCCCAGGTTAGTATTGTTAGCTATAACAAAATAGAATTTGAATATGTCATATTAATGACCTGTAGGAAAATAGAAGCTGAGCTGTGATTGGTTGCTATAGGCAGCCTAATCAATCTCCAGCCAACAGTAAACTCTCCCCCCGGCCAGGCAGTATATGTTACCTCACACATACACATAATAGACAGCTCATGTGACTGACATCTGCCTTAATTCCCTATATGGCACAGGTGTTGCACATTAGCTGTTTTTAGTCAGATGTTTATTTTTGGAGATTAAAGATACCATACGTATGAGGAGAGTTGTGTTAGGTGATTTATAAACATATGTGTCTGTCTGTGTGGTGTGTGTGTCCCTGGGGTGTGTGTGTGTGTACCAGTGGTGTGCGTGTGTCCCTGTGGGGGGAGGTCTCTGTGGTGTGTGTCCCTGGTGTGTGTGGGTGTGTGTGTGTGTGTGTGTGTGTGTGTCCCTGTGGGGGGCGGGGGGGGGTGTCTGTGTGGTGTGTGTGGTGAGTATGCAATGTTGGGGCTCCACCTTAGCTGTTACTCTGTGTGCACGTGGTGTGTATACATGTCCCTATGCGTGGTGAATATCCCATGTTGGGGCCCCACCTTAGTGACTATATGCTGGTATATGCTGTTAGTCTTTGGTGCTGTCATTAACAACTGTCAACTGGTAACTGTCACTTTCTCTCCATTATGTAGATAGGGCCAAAATTACTTGGTGAATTGGAATGCGTGGGGTTAAAATTTCGCCTCACAACATAGCCTATGACGCTCTCGAGATAGAAAAATTCTGCAGCTATAGTTGTGACTGTGTAGAGGCCAATCCCGGACATACACATACACATACACATTTATAGATTAGATATTGTACATTTGTTTCTTTTGCAGTTTTGCTGCTTATTAATCAGATTTATATTTTTGAAGGATAATACCAGACTGTGTGTTTTACGGCGATTATGTGGCGAGGTTAGTGTATGTGTGGTAAAATGTGTGCTGAGGGTGGTATATGTGCTCAAGCACGTGGTAGTGTGTGACGCATTTTGTGTGTGTGTGTTTCATATCCCCGTGTGTGGTGAGTATCCTATGTCGGGGCCCCACCTTAGCAACTGTACGGTATATACTCTTTGGCGCCATTGCTCTCATTCTTTAAGTCCCCCTTGTTCACATCTGGCAGCTGTCAATTTGCCTCCAACACTTTTCCTTTCACTTTTTCCCCATTATGTAGAGATGGGTAATATTGTTTGGTGAATTGGAACGCGCAGGGTTAAAATTTCGCCTCACAACATAGCCTATGACGCTCTCGGGGTCCAGACGTGTTACTGTGCAAAATTTTGTGGCTGTAGTTGCGACGGTGTAGATGCCAATCCCGGACACACACACACACACACACACACACACACTTTATATATTAGATATTTATAGTCATGTATGAATATACTCGATTTATTTATCAGAATAATTGAAATTGCTTTATTTGTCTGAATAAATTGCAAGACAAAAACCTTGACATTCTTATAAATAAGAATCCTGAGCAAAGCCTCTGTAATGTAACATTGGTGAGGATTATCCCCATGCATATAGGGGAAACATCACCACCAAATGGAGCAGATTAAATTACAAAAATAGGAATAGGCACACCATTTTCCTTGTTGTTACTTATTTATACCGATTTTAAGACCAGCACTGATTATCCTTATGAATGAAATTACCAACATGGGCTGTTGTGAGAATTGTAAGTTACAAAGGGAACACCGATTGTCCTCATGAATGGAATAGCCAACAGGAACTTCTATAAGGATTGTAAATTACAAAGGAAACACTGATTGACCTTATGAACAGAAAACACCAACATAGGCTGTTAAATTGTAGTTTTATCAACAGCCTGTTCATGTGTATAAATACACTTTGTTGAAACAAGGGTGTGATTTAACTTGCCTGTGAAGTTAACCTATTATGTGTTAATTATTAAGGGCACCCATTCATGATTACAAATATAGTGACCATTTCATAAGTACAGCATTCCACATTTTAGTTTAACTCAAATAAAGAGAATTTTGTTTACGTACCGTAAATTCTTTTTTCTTTAATCATCAATGGGAGACCCAGACAATGGGGTTAAGGGCACTGCCCTCCGGAGGCCACACTAGGTACTACAAGTTTGTAGACACCGCCCCCTCCGCTTATAAACCCCCACCGCAGGGAATATCCTCAGTTTGGTCCATAAGCTGCGAGGAGACAAAATAACCACACCCGAAACCTCGGATAAGAAACCGTGAACAAAACGGTCCAACAACCCGGAATAAACTGTTCCAACTGGGAACAAGTCAAATGTGACAACATCCAACGGAACAACTGGGTGGGTGCTGGGTCTCCCATTGATGATTAAAGAAAAAAGAATTTACGGTACGTAAACAAAATTCTCTTTTTTCTGGTCATCATAATGGGAGACCCAGACAATGGGGATGTCCTAAAGCAATACCCCAGGGCGGGAAGAGTTCCTCAAAAGACGGATAACCATGGTCCCCCTCAAAGGTGGGCAACCGCCGCCTGGAGAACCCGCCTGCCCAAACTTGCATCCGCAGAGGCATGGGCATGCACCATATAGTGCTTAGAAAAAGTATGCAGGCTTGACCATGTGGCTGCCTGACACACCTGTAGAGCAGAAGCTCGATGTCGCAAAGCCCAGGAGGCACCGACAGCTCTGGTCGAGTGCGCCTTCAATCCCACCGGGAGAGGCAGACCGGAAGAACGGTAGGCCTCCTGAATGGGCACCTTAATCCATCTGGCCAAGGTTGATTTAGATGCCGCGGACCCCTTACAGCGACCCGCCGTAAGGATGAACAAGGAGTCCGACGTCCGTAATGAGGCAGTTCTGGACACATAAATGCGCACAGCCCTCACCAGATCCAGAGTGTGGAGGTCGCGCTCAACCTGATGAACGGGAGCGGGACAAAATGATGGAAGCACAATCTCTTGGTTCAGGTGAAAAGTGGACACCACCTTAGGCAAGAATTCTGGCCGTGGGCGTAACACCACCTTGTCTTGGTGAACCACCAGGAAGGGTGACTTGCACGAAAGTGCAGCCAATTCTGAGACCCTTCTCAGAGACGTAATCGCCACCAAAAATACCACTTTCTGGGACAGACGAGAGAGGGAAATGTCTCTCAGCGGCTCAAACGGCGGTTTCTGCAATGCCGCCAGGACCATGTTAAGGTCCCAAGGGTCCAGTGGTCGCCTGTATGGCGGAACCACCCGAGACACCCCCTGCAGGAATTGCCGGACCTTCGGTTGGAGCGCTAAACGTCTGTCAAACAGCACAGACAGCGCTGACACTTGACCCTTCAGGGAGCTGAGGGATAGCCCCAACTCCAAGCCCGACTGTAAGAAAGCCAACAGGGTCGGAACAGACAAGGGCCAAGGAGACCGTCCACCAGAGGCACACCAGGAGAAAAAGATTTTCCACGTCCTGTGGTATATCTTTCGCGAAACAGGCTTCCTAGCCCGATTTATAGTGGCAACCACTGTAGGGGAAAAACCCCTGGATGTCAGCAGCCAGGCCTCAAGAGCCATGCAGTCAATCTGAGGGCCCTGGAATTGAGGTGGAAGAATGGGCCTTGCGCGAGTAGATCTGCGCGTTCTGGAAGGGACCACCTGTGTCCGCCTGACAGTTGCCACAGGTCCGGATACCAGGACCTCCTGGGCCAATCTGGAGCCACTAGAATGGCTACCCTGCACTCCGTCCTGATCTTCCACAGCACCTTGGGAATCAGAGCTAGAGGCGGGAACACATACGGCAGATGGAATCTGGACCAACTCAGGACCAGGGCGTCTGCTCCCAGAGACTGGGAATCCCACGACCTCGCCATGTATTGCGGCACCTGATGATTCAGCCGCGAGGCCATCAGATCCACGTCCGGAGTGCCCCATCTGCTGCAGATGTCCCGGAAGACGTCTGGATGAAGAGACCACTCTCCGGCGTCCATCCCCTGCCGGCTCAGATAGTCGGCCTCCCAGTTTTCGACCCCTGGGATGTGAACTGCGGAGATCAGGCAATTGTTGTCCTCCACCCAGGATAGGATGCGGTGGACTTCGGCCAGAGCCTGTGCACTCCTGGTTCCTCCTTGATGATTTATATAAGCGACGGCCGTCGCATTGTCGGACTGAACCCGAATGGGTCGTCCGGAGAGGAATTTCTGAAAAGCCAGGAGTGCCAGATAGACCGCCTTGATCTCCAGCACGTTGATCTGCAACGCCGACTCCGACTGAGTCCAGAGGCCTTGGGCCCTGTGGTGTAAGAACACCGCCCCCCAGCCCTTCAGACTGGCGTCGGTGGTCACCACTAACCATGACGGTTTGATGAAGGACCGGCCCCGAGATAGGTGACGTGGTTGTAGCCACCACTGCAGGGAATCCCTGGTCGGTTGGGAAAGGGTCACCAGCCGATTCAGAGATGTCGTCCTCTTGTCCCAACTGTGGAGGATCTCCAGCTGTAGAGGACGGAGGCGAAATTGTGCGAAAGGCACCGCCTCTATTGCTGCCACCATGCGCCCCACCAGCTTCATCAACACCCGCAGGGATGATTGTGGGGACAGGAGGATCTGTTGCACTCCTGAATGGATGGCCAGTTGTTTGGCCCGTGGTAGAGACACCAGGGCTGAGGCCGTGTTGAAATCCATGCCCAGATATGTCAATGACTGGGTCGGAACCAGAGTTGACTTCTGAATATTGAGGAGCCAACCGAATTGTTCCAGAGACCTCATGGTCACATTCAGGCTCTCTTGACAAAGGTGTTCCGATGGCGCCCTGACCAGCAGGTCGTCGAGATAGGGAATGACGGTATGTCCCTGCACATGCAGGAGAGCCATCATAGAGGCCATCACTTTCGTGAACACCCGTGGAGCCGAGGCCAGGCCGAAAGGCAGCGCCACAAACTGGTAGTGTTCGTCCCCCCACTGCGAATCTTAACCAGCGTTGATGAGCCGGCGCAATGGGCACGTGAAGGTAAGCGTCCCGAATATCTATGGACGCTAGGAAGTCCCCCTGTGACACAGCCGCGATTACGGAGCGCAGGGATTCCATGCGGAACTTCCGAACCAACACGTGGCGGTTGAACAACTTTAGGTCCAGAACCGGGCGAAAAGATCCATCCTTCTTTGGGACGATAAAGAGGTTGGAGTAAAAACCCCTGAACCTCTCCCCAGAAGGTACTGGGACCACAACTCCGTCCTTGCGGAGATTCTCCAACACCAGATGAAAAGCCTGAGCCTTTTCTGGGGACGGGACCGACCGATGGAATCGGTGTGCCGGCTGTGACGTCAGCTCTATCCTGTAACCTCTGGAGACTATGTCTCGTACCCACTGATCTTGGACTTGGAGCAGCCATCTGTCCCGAAAAAGAGACAGACGGCCCCCCACCTGTGGGGAGGTAGGATGAGAGAGCGAGTCATGCGGAAGCGGGTTTGGGGGTGGCAGCCGCTGCCCCCGCCGGCTTCTTCTGGCGACCCTTGGGGCGCCACTGAGTAGAGGGCTTGCTCCCTCTGTCCGCTCGGGCAGACGATGCTGAAGGTTGTGAACTGGACCGAAAGGACCACTGTTTAGGGTTCCTCTTTACGGTATACCGTGGCTTAGGTTTATTCTGTGGGATCTTTGACTCCGCAGAATCCTTTATCAACTTGTCCAGTTCGGTACCAAAAAGCCTGTCGCCAGAGAACGGAAGATTTTGCAAAATCTTCTTGGACGTGGCATCTGAGTCCCATAGACGCAGCCACAACAATCTGCGGATCGCTATAGCATTGGCCGAAGCCACAGCAGAGCGATTTGCAGTATCCAGTGTTGCCGTTCTAGCGTAGTCCGCATAGGCCCTTGCTCTATCAGTGAGTGCCAGGACTTCTGAGCTGGACCCTGCCAGGTCAGCGATACCGTCCAAGCAGGAGGTGATCGCCTGCAGAGTCCAGACCGCGGCAAAATTAGGGGCAAATGAAGACCCCACAGCCTCATAAGAAGACTTGGCGAGTTGCTCGACCTGTCTATCAGTAGCGTCCTTCAATGAGGAGCTATCAGAGGCAGAGAAGAGGGAGCGTGCCGCAATCCTGGTCATGGAAGCATCCACCTTAGGGGACTGCGACCACTCCTGAAGCACCTCCTCAGGGAAGGGGAAGCGATTGTCCTTAGATTTACGGACATAACGCCGGCCAGGATGAATCCTGGGAGCTCTAATCACCCTTCCGAAGTTAGTGTGATCCAGAAAGGAGCCACTTGGTCTAGCCTCCGGCCGCAGCCATTGGTAGGCCTCCTTCGGGTGAACGGTCACCTCCTCAGGGGGTGTCACGAGACGTAAAGTCTCGTTGATGGAGGACACCAGATCCTCCACCCCCTCTGGTGGTTCTGACACGGACCCGAGTAATGAACCCCCATCATCCTCGTCCCCCTCAGAGAGACCTTCCTCCTCAGAGAGTGTCTGGGGCTCGGGTGAATCCTCACGTCGAGTCCGCTTAAGGGGTCTCACAGTTGAGGCAGGGGACACCCGGGGATAATATGAAGGAGCAGCTGGGTTTTCCAGCCTCCTGGTTAGTACCTCCAGGGATTGCGACATGGAGGACAGCTGGGATAACATAGATTCATTTATCTTGTTCTGTGTCTCCCATGGCCCTGGGCCCACCTGGACCACAGGATATAGCACCGGAGCTGCTGTCTCCCTTGCAGTCTCAGCCCGTGCCTCTGGGCGTCCGCAGTTATTGCAGGACCCCTCAACCAGTGTCCCGTTGCACGTAGCACAGGCAGTGGTGTTACTTGCCACCTTAGCAGCGCTCCTCCCAGCTGAGGACATCCCTACAGCAGGGGGAATAAGCCAATCTTTAAAGAAGGAACCGGTACAACCGGCGGCTTACCAACCGCAGTAAAGCGGTGGAGGAAGCGGTGTGTGCGAGTGTGGCCCCCGCGAGGTTTTCCGGTCTCCCCTGAATTGAGTGCAGCCGTGCACTCCAAGCAGATCCCAGCCGGGAAGTGAAGGGAAAGATGGCCGCCGACAGACTGTGGGCGGAGTCGAAAACACGCGGGAGCACACACGCACGCCCATTACTGACGTCACCGCCTGGGCTGCTTCCATCTCCTCAGGCAGCCTCAGTAATGAAGGCGCCGAGGCCCGCAGCGCGGGAAAGTACCGTGACACAAAACACAATACTAATGGCTGCAGACAAAAGTCTGTAGCCGACAGCCGCAGCCCCTGTGAGACACAGGGCGGTCAGCCAGAGTGGCCCCAGCACGGGGTCCACCGCCAGAACCGCGGACCCGAGGGTACGCGCGGTCTGAGTGTCCCAACACATATAGTGCCGACACTACCCCCAGGCACACTGGAGACACACAAGGTGCCTCAGTGCCGGTCCGGTCTGTAAGCACCATTTAGGGAGGCCTCGGACGGGGGTGCAGCACCAGTCCGGTCTGTAAGCACCATTTAGGGAGGCCTCGGACTGGGCTGGCTCCAGTCCGGTCTGTAAGCACCATTTAGGGAGGCCTCGGACGGAGCGGAGCTGTGCAAGGCTCCATACTCCCACTACCCAGAGCCCCCAAACAGGGATGGGAAGGAGTGCGACAGCGTACCGGGAGGACACGCAGTGTCCAGGCTCTAGGCCCTCCGGTACCTCGACCTGCGTGTTCCCTAAGGGTGAGCAGGGAGACTGCCGAAGGTCCCCGACCGGGACCATATTACCTTGTCTTCAGACGCCATCACGAAAGTTGTGAGGATGCAGTGAAGTGCAAGCAATGCGTGTGATACCTCCGAGCACACTAAGTTAAAAACTGAGGATATTCCCTGCGGTGGGGGTTTATAAGCGGAGGGGGCGGTGTCTACAAACTTGTAGTACCTAGTGTGGCCTCCGGAGGGCAGTGCCCTTAACCCCATTGTCTGGGTCTCCCATTATGATGACCAGAAAATACTGTTTTTCTTTGTCTAATTGGTGCCACCAAGTGGATAGCATGGATATGGCTTTAGATTCATGTAAAACATGAAGAGGACACTGATTGCCCTCATGAATGGAAACCATTACTCAAGCCTAAATTGTTTTACCGCCACCTGGTTATATGTTTTATTTATTTTGATTTTGGCATTTAAATTGTATACACAGTGATTTTATATATGCATAACAATAATGATAGATGCTCTTATCATAAAACCCATAAAATTAAATCAGTAAGTTAAAGTGACATTCTCACAAGATAATTCTATAAGATAAATTACTATGAGTTATAATTTTATGCACCCAAGTATATGAGGAATTCATCTGTGCAACACACCATTGATATATATCTTTATATTGTGTACCCAAATTCAGATGATATAGGTCCTTGATCATTAATTATTCCCCTTTATTTTAATAAAATTAGAAAAGATCAGTTTTTTCTTGCAATTTATTCAGACAAATAAAGCAATTTCAAATTATTCTAATAACAAATAAATCAATTGAGCATATACATACAATTCATACATGACCACACAAACACATACATACATACTTTACACGGCACGATATTCTCCAACAACGATAAAAAGTCACGTGGTTCGTGCGTTGGCGCCGATATTGTTCGTGCGTTGTGTGGTGTAAATGAGCAATGCGATGCAAGAACGATGCCAAAACGATATCGTTGGGGAATTGTGCAGGCTCTCCAACTGCTCGATATTGGCAGGATCATGCGGTGTGACAGCACAACTACGATTTGGAGCACAACGTCCCCTATTCACTCCCATGTTAAATGGTCGTTCCCTGGGTCGCTCGTACACAGCGCAAAGGAGGGGGCATAGATATCGCAGTTGAGTAGTCTGTCGATATTTATGTAACATCTCCTATGCGATCTTGGACTAGTGCCAAAAACGTGCGCGCTCCCGTGCCATTGTATCCAATATCGGAACGATATTGGGATGTGTGTAAAGCGGCCATGAGTGTTTTACAAACAATTGATAATTCTTGATGGGTGGGTTTGTTTTTTTTCTATAAATGTATTGTGAGGTTTATTGTAAATTGCCAATGATTAAGGAAGGGGTGCCTTCTAAAACACGTCTAGCGCGCGCTAGTACGCTGAAAAGGTTCTTAAATTTTAATACTTAAAATAAAGGATTGCTAAAGAAAAGACTAGCACCGGTGATTCTTCCTTTCAAATTATCTACTGGCCGGTGGCCAAACCTCCACACCGAGTGCAGGAATCTAGGTGAAAACAGGCAGTGAAGCCGTCTCTCTTTTTCCTTTACTATTGATTTACTTGATAAAAGATGTAAAGAAGATCCCCACGATCACGGAGGAACAGATCCACAGATGCAGTATGGTGATTGCAAAGTTGACTTTGTGGAACTTTCTGCCATGCAGCCCTCCACCAGTTGGACCTTTATGGCAGAGTGGTCCAATTGAGGCCTCTCCTCAGTGAAGACATATGAAAACCTGCATAGAGCTTGCAAAAATAACACATGAAGGACTCCCAAATTACGAGAAATAAGATACTCTGGTCTGATAAAAAAAAAAAAAGTTTTTGTTTCATCACTTCTCCTCTGCCTCAAAGCTGCTGGAGCAGCATGTCCATCTTAACTGACCTCCCACCTGCTCCCTCTTTGACCGTTTACCAACTCTTGGATCTCTTCATGCTTACCTTACCAAACTTTCACTATTTCCCACTTCTAAACCACGTTTTCATCTCGCCCACTGTCCCCCAAGGTTCAGTTCTTGGACCCCTTTTCTTCTCCATCTATACTTTCGGCCTGGGACAGCTCATAGAAGTCCAGGGATTTTAGGATCATTTCTACGCTGATAGCACGCAGGTCTACCTCTCTGGACCAGATATCACCTCCTTGCTAACCAGCATTCCCCAATGGCCATCTGCTTTTTCATCCATTTTCTCGGCTTGAACAAAAGGGAATTTATTATCAGTCTTCCTTCTCACTCAAACCCACTGCCCCATTACAAAACTATCCATCAAAGTCAATGGCTGCTAACAACAGTTCCGCATGCTTTCTGCCTCGGGGTAACCCTCAACTCGAATCCATGCATCCCTTAACCAAGAGTCTGTAAAAACACTAGTGCATGCCCTCATTACCTCCCGCCTGGACTACTGCAACCATTGTGGTCTTCTTTCTAACACTGTCACACCCCTACAATCTATCCTAAACTCTGCAGCCAGACTAATCCACCTGTCCCAGCCACCCTCGCTATTAAACTAGCCTCTCCTCTCTCCCAATTCCTTCACTGGTCTCCCATTGCCCAAAGACTCCAGTTCAAAACTCTAACAATAACATACAAATCCATCCGCAACCTGTCTTCTGTAAATCTGTGACATGGACTCCCGGTACTCCCCTGCATGTAAACTCCGATCCGCACATAATCGCCTTCTCTCAGGCCCTCTTATCCCCTCTTCCCACAACCACATACAAGACTTCTTCAGTGCATCCCCATACTCTGGAATTCTTGCACAAACATCACTCTTGCCTACCATGGAAACCTTCAAATGGAACCTGAAGACTCACCTTTTCCAACATTCCTATAACCTGCAATAGCCCTCAGTCCACTATACCGCCACACAACCAGCTCTACCCTCACCTACTGCAGTCATCCCTTGCAGACCGAGCCCTTATGGGAAGGGTCCTCTCTCCATCAGTATCTTCCGTCCGTGCCTTGTATTGTTCATGAATGTTATACTTGTCTCTATTGTGTATACCCCTTCTCACTTGTAAAGCGAATTGGAATGAATGGTACTATAATATTTATTATTATTATTAATAATAATAATAATACATGTATGAAAAAAACCTGATTAAGGCCCCTTTCACATCAGCAGTAAACACTGATCGCGGCAGTTGCAGTGAAAAAAAAGCAACTGCCACGATTACCGCATAACGGCCGCGATCGTGGCACAATTTCGGCAAGCCCCATACAAGGTGTATGGGACTTGCGGTAAGTGTTGCGGCAAGTGCCGCTTCGGCACTTGCAGCCGTGAAAAAACGCGGCATACCGCATTTTTTTTCGCGGCCGCACCTGCCGAAACCGCACACTTACCGCAAGCCCCATAGACATTGCATGGGGCTTGCCGAAATTGTGCCACGATCATGGCCGTTATGCGGTAATCGCTGCAGTTGCGATTTTTTCACCACAACTGCCGCGGATCAGCGTTTACCGCTGGTGTGAAAGCGGACTTAAAAAGGTAATTTTCTGATTATTTTATTAGATGCATGTTGTATGAACCACAAGTAGCATGCATCAGACCCCGGTAGCGAAACTGTAGCCAGTTGTATTTTACACCAAAATGCTGCTGCATTTCAAGTACACAGTTTGATAAGCCCATCAGAAGTAATATTACCTCAGCTAACCAGTCTGATGTGGTCCCCACTGGATTTCTCTCTGCTCAACACACACAAAAGGAGGGATGTCTCAATCAACTGGAGCAGGCGGCAAGAAGTCAGCCAGAACCACATTAGATCTCTTCCTAGAGCTTTAAGCCAGGTATTAAAAAATATCTGCCCTGAAATGCTTCGGCATTTCAGAGTAAAGCATAGCAGTCTGAAAACATGCAGTGAAAGGTTAACTCTGGGGAGATTACAAAAAATAAAAAATGTTGTAAAGTCCCTGCACTCCTATACTACAGGGTGGGCCATTTATATAGATGCACCTAAATAAAATGTGAATGGTTGGTGATATCAATTTCCTGTTTGTGGCACATTAGTATATGGGAGAGGGGAAACCTTTCTAGATGGGTGGTGTCCCTGGCGGCCATTTTGAAGTCAGACATTTTGGATCCAACTTTATTTTTTTCAATGGGAAGATGAGGGTCATGTGACAAACCTATTGAGAATTTCATAAGAAAAACAATGGTGTGCTTGGTTTTAAAGTAACTTTATTCTTTCATGAGTTATTACAAGTTTATGACCACTTATAAAGTGTTCAAAGTGCTGCCCATTGTGTTGGATTGTCAATATGCAACCCTCTTCTCCCACTCTTGACACACTGATAGCAACACCACAGAAGAAATCCTAGCACAGACTTCCAGTATCCGTTGTTTCAGATGCTGCACATCTTGTAACTTCAGAACATAGACAATTGCCTTCAGATGAGTGATAAAGCAAACTTTTTGGTGAATAGTAAAGTTAAACAAAACCACTGCTATTGGTCTGACACTAACCCACAGTGGATAGATCCCTCCAAGGAGGGGTACAAAGATAGTGTGGCCATTCTTCATCAATGGAAACCTCAATGCCACTGGATATCTGAAATTGCTACATGATCCAGATATCCAGTGGCATTGAGGTTTCCATTGATGAAGAATGGCCCCATTATCTTTGTAACCAATACCCATCTGGAAACGTTTTCCCCCTCACATATACTAATGTGCCACAAACAGGAAGTTAATATCACCAACCATTTCAATTTTATTTAGGTGTATCCATATAAATGGCCCACCCTGTATAATGCTGAGCTGCCTGTTACACTTGAATAATGTTTAGAAATTCTATAAAATAACTTACTCACTAAATGCTCCTTACCAGTCACCCCTCCCAGAGGGGACAATGCATTATTAACCGATTAAGCAGCAATCTCCCTCCCCCCTCTCCCTCAGAAAGCTTTAGCACCATCCAACACTTCTCCATTCCTCGTTCAATCACGTGGACGTGACAGCACAACAGGTCCTAGACCAAGCTGGAATTTGGAGATCTGTTTCTATACAGAGAGCAGAATGAGAACCAATGTGTCGATAGGACCTTATATGACATCAACACCCAAGCAAGAGGAAGGGTTTGTTCTCAGATGTACAAATGCTCACTGCGGAGAGCTGCTCAATTAGGCAGGACACATTGTCCTGTCTGGGAGGGGGTGACTGATGGGTAGATGAGAGAGGGTTGACTAGATCGGTACCCGGGAGGGGCTGTGAAATCATATGGGTGGGCTCTGTGGCGGCCATCTCTCCCCCCCCATGTCTCTGCCTCCTATGTGCACTCTCCTTTGATCTGTCATTTCCCCCCGTTCCCTCTGCCCCCTGTGTGCGGTGTTCTCCCCCTGTGCCATCTTCTCCCCTCACGTGCTCTCTCCTTTGAGCAGTCTTCCCCCTGTGCTGTCTCCCTTGTGCTGTCTCTAAGCTACGTCCCTTTATGTCACATGACAATCTCCACAGGTCCTTCACTGCAATAAATCCAATCACTGCTGAGCTCCATCTCCTCCCGTACTGATCACAATGCAGTGAAATCACAGGTCCTTCACCTCATGTCTCCTGAGCTCAGCTCCCTGGTCACTTGACAGTGGCGTCATCAGAAGTCCTCCAACTCTGCAGTGTTCCTACACCCAGAAGATGAGACGTGAAGGACCTGTGATGAGGTCATTGCCATGTGATCAGTACAGGAGGGGGAGGAGCTCAGCATCAATTGTATTAGTGATTGTAAAGAACATGTGACACGAAGGGGCAAAGCTATACAGCCATTGTCAATGCACATGAGAGATTGCAGCTGCCCTGTTTGGACACCTGCACTGCTACTGCACACGACATTGTGTCCAAACATAGTGGCTGCATGCGCAGGGCTCCCAGGCAGTGCAGCAGGAGCAGGAACGGTGGCAGAGGAATAGGACCCAAAGAACAGCAGCAGAGTGCGTCCAGCATATTGGCACATCCATCACTTGGGTGTGCCAATATTGTGGCCACTTTTTTTTTTGTCTTTCAGGTGGCGAATGTTGGGGACATAATATAATGCTGATCACATTTTCCTGTCCAAAGCCGGTATGGCTGATATGTGCACAGGGCTATGTTTAAGTTGTAGTTTAATTCTTCAATAAAATAGAACTGGAGTTAGCGTGTGCCTATACTGCGAATTCCGGCACCATTGTATTGAAGCCACAGTCTCTGTGAACATCACCTGTTAGTTTCAGAAGATATTCGCAAAGACAGTATCTTCAAGAAAATGGCACAGGAGAACGGGATATGTGCATGCTGACTCTGGCGCCATTTTACTTAAGTATCCAACTACAATGTGAACATAGCATTGTGCACACACCAACCATAGGGATAATTGCAGTAGTTGTGACGCAAAATATAAATAAAGAAGAGGAAAGCAGCAGGGGGAGGAATGGATAGGAACACGTCCTCCTGTCCAAAGCTGGGATGGCTGATGCATGTGCTGTGCTACCGTGTTTCCCCGAAAATAAGTCACCTCGAATATAAGTCAGGGCAGGGCTGGCGCAGAATTTTCCAATATAAGTCATACCCAGATTATAAGACAGGGTGACTTATTTTCGGGGAATACGGTATAAGACAGGGGGGGGGCGCTGCGCAGTATTTCCTACCTTGTCCCCCGGTCTGCTGTGCCTTGTGGTTCCCCCTGCTTCAGTTCCATCATCATCAGTGCTGGGGGCTGCCATCTTGCTTCTTCTCTCCGCCCCCGGCCAGTGATGTCAGAGCAGGCCGCGTGTGATTGGCTAGCACCCGTGATCACGTGTCACAGGTGCTAGCCAATCACAGCGCGGCCTGCTCTGACATCACTGGCCGGGGGCGGAGAGAAGAAGCAAGATGGCAGCCCCCAGCACCGATGATGATGGAACTGAAGTAGGGGGAACAACAAGGCACAGCAGACCGGGAACGGAGCGAGGACCCCACCGGAAGGCACAGAGGACATCCCAGCACAGAAGAAGAGGATCGAGGAGGCAGCACAGCGGTCGGCACGGGGGACAAGGTAGGAAGCTGTGTGTATGTGTATATATGTGTGTGTGTGTGTATGTGTGTGTATGTATGGGTATGTGTATGTAAGTAGGCTGGTGGCTGCCAATATAAGCCATACCCCGAAAATAAGACATGGGGCCACTTTTGGCCCCCAAAAAATAGAATTATTCTTACCGTTAATTCGGTTTCTAGGAAACCTTCCACGACAGCATAGGAGGTAGCCTCGCCACGCCCTAATGGGGACAGGAACACGAGAGGTTAAAAGGCCCCTCCCACCTCCCATTAGCCAGTGTCTTACAACGAACCCAGAACGCATAAAAAACAAGCATAAAATCCATAAACCAGGAAATTAGGGAGGGAAATAAGTGCTGTCGTGGAAGGTTTCCTAGAAACCGAATTAACGGTAAGAATAATTCTATTTTCTCTAGTCACCTTCCACGACAGCATAGGAGGAATGCCCACGAATCCTTACCTAGGGAGGGACAACAGCTTGCAGGACCTTCCGCCCAAAGGCCAAGTCCCTGCCAGCCATCACATCCAAACGATAGTGCTTGGTGAAGGTATGTAGCGAAGACCACGTAGCCGCCTTACAGAGCTGCTCCGGAGAAGCCCCAGCACGCTCAGCCCAGGAGACCGAAGTGGCCCGGGTAGAATGAGCCGTAAAACCAGTAGGAGCCGAGAGGCCTTGACCGAGATAGGCATCCGTGATTGCTCTCTTTATCCAATTGGCGATAGTGCCTTTAGCCACCTTCCGGCCCTTGTTGCGACCAAAATGCTGAATGAATAAATTCTGGTCGATACGCCAAGGAGCCGTGACCTCCAGGTAGTGTAGCACCAGGCGACGGACATCCAGCGAGTGGAATTCCACCTCCTTCGCAGATCTAGGATGTTGACAGAAGGATGGTAGAACGATTGACTGAGATCGATGGAACTCCGACACTACTTTCGGCAGAAACGACGGATCCAACTGAAAAACAATGCTGTCATCCCGCACCGTCAAATAGGGCTCACGGATGGACAAGGCCTGAAGTTCACCAATTCTCTTCGCTGAAGTAATAGCCACCAGGAAAGCGAGCTTATGAGACAAGGACCTCATGGAGCAATCCGTCAGGGGCTCATAAGGAGAACGAGTCAGGCCCGTAAGCACAATATTCAGATCCCAGGAGGGGAAGACACTCCTCCGACAGGGACACCGTCTGGAAGCCGCCACCATGAAACGTTTGACCCAACGATGATCAGCCAGTCTCACATCAAACACAGAACTCAAGGCAGCCACCTGGACCTTAAGGGTGCTAGGTTTAAGACCCAGATCCAACCCTTGCTGCAAGAAGTCCAAAATCTGAGAAACATTTGGAGTAAAGGGATCCGGAACCGGGCCCCACACCAGGAGGAGAACTTCTTCCAAATCTTATTGTAAATGGAATTAGTGACTGGCTTACGGCAATCCTGCAAGGTTGCGATAACTTTCTCGGAAAGGACCTGGGCCTTCAGCACTCGGGCCTCAGAAGCCAGGCAGCCAAACTGAGACGCTGCGGGGCCGGATGGAAGAACGGACCCTGTGAGAGGAGGCTCGGGTCCTCCCCCAGATACACAGGACCGTCCACCCGGAGAGACCTGATCAGATTGAACCAGCTTCTCTTTGGCCAGACCGGGGTAATTAGGATAGTCGGAACCCGCTCGTCCCCGATCTTCCGCAGAACCCTGGCTAGCAGAGGGAGCGGAGGAAACGCGTAGGCTAGATGAAACGCCCAAGCGTGGGAGAAGGCATCCACCCCAATTGCTCCGTCCCTGGGGTTGAGGGAGAAGAATGTTCCTACTTTGCAATTGAGCCTTGAGGCGAATAAATCCACCTCTGGAGCTCCCCAGCGCACCACCAGGCTGCAAAAAACTGCCTGGTCTAGGCTCCACTCCCCTGGGTGGAGATCTCTGCGGCTTAAATAATCCGCCTGAGAGTTCAAGTCTCCCTTGAGATGGACCGCCGAGAGAGACAGGAGAGACCTCTCAGCCCAGAGGAAGATGCGGCTGGAGATCACCTTTAGGTCGCGAAACCGGGTGCTGCCTTGATGACAAAGATGGGCCACAGTGGTCACATTGTCCGAATACACCAACACATGTGACCCCCGGACCAAATCTTGCGCAGCCAGAAGAGCTTCCTCTACCGCTTTGAGTTCGCGGAAGTTGGAGGAGCGAGAGCTTATCTGAGGACCCCAGATACCTAGAAACGGGGACCCCGACACCACCGCCCCCCAGCCCCGCTGGCTGGCATCAGTCGTCACCGTAACCAGAGGAGTCCGAGACCAAGAGACTCCGTTGGCCAGATTCGCCGGGGACAACCACCACCTGAGGGAAGACACCACCCTCCCCGACAAGCAAACTCTCTTGTTGAGGGAGGAGGGGAGGTGATTCCAATGCCCCAGAATGTGGTCCTGAAGGCATCTGGAATGTGCCTGGGCCCACATGACTGAAGGGATGCACGCCGTCATAGACCCCAGGATCGACATGGCTTCCCGGAGCGTGGGGGACCCTTGAGCTCTCAGGGAAGAGATACGTGACACAAGGGATGTTTTGTGATCTTCCGGCAAAAAAGTCACCTGATTGTCTGAGTCCAGAAGCACCCCCAGGAATCTCCTGACCGAGGAGGGGATAAGTTGAGACTTCAACAGGTTGGGGAGCCACCCCAACGACCGAAGAATGCCCAACACCCTGTCCACGTCCGACCTGAGGATCTCCTCTGAAGGCGCGATCAGAAGAAGATCGTCCAAGTATGGTATCAGACAGATGTCCTGTAACCTGAGGAAGGCCACCACCTCCCCCATGATTTTCGTAAAAATCCGGGGAGCAGAGGAGATGCCGAAAGGCAAGACGTCGAACTGGAAGTGGTGGATCTCCCCCCGGCAAGACACCGCAAACCGCAGGTATTTCCTGTGCCGAGGATGAATCGGCACATGAAAATACGCGTCCTTCAAATCTATTGTGGCCATCTGGAAGTGGGGCCCTATCAAGGGGATCACTGACCTGACCGATTCCATTTTGAATCTGCGGTAGCGGACATATTGGTTGAGCTTAGGGCTGGGCGATTTTGGGAAAAATCAAAATCTCGATTTTATTTAAACCTATGGACGATTTTCGATTTAAATCTCGATTTTTTTTTTCTATTTTCTATTACTTTAAGGAGACCGCATCTATTGAACGGAGCAGGTTCCCCCAGGTATATAATCTATGAGGGGGAGGGGATATAGGACCCAGGTATAGAATATATCAGGGGATATAGGGCACAGGTATATAATCTGTAAGGAGGGGGAGGGATATAGAACACAGGTATATTATAGAATATGTAAGGAGGGCGAGGGGATATAGGACCAGTCACCCAGGTATTCTATAATCTGTAAGGAGGGGGAGAGATATAGGACCCAGGTATAGAATATATAGGGAGGAGGATGGAATATAGGACCTGGAGTATAATTCCTGTCACACAGCAACTATAAACTGCCTTTACCTTCAGTTATTATCTACTTTAGCTATGTCCTGCATTTCCCACAGCACACACCACCACAGCACGCACCACCACAGCACGCACCACCACAGCACGCACCACCACAGCACGCACCACCACAGCACACATCACGCATCACCACAGCACACATCACCACAGCACACACCACCACAGCAGACATCACGCATAACCACAGCACACACCACCACAGCACACATCACCACAGCACGCACCACCACAGCACGCACCACCACAGCACGCACCACGCATCACCACAGCACACATCACCACAGCACACACCACCACAGCAGACATCACGCATAACCACAGCACACACCACCACAGCACACACCACCACAGCACGCACCACCACAGCACGCACCACCACAGCACGCACCACCACAGCACGCACCACCACAGCACGCACCACCACAGCACGCACCACCACAGCACGCACCACCACAGTAGACATCACGCATCACCACAGCACACATCACCATAGCACACACCACCACAGCACACATCACCACAGCACGCACCACCACAGCACGCACCACCACAGCACGCACCACCACAGTAGACATCACGCATCACCACAGCACACACCACCACAGCACACACCACCACAGCACACATCACCACAGCACACATCACCACAGCACACATCACCACAGCACACATCACCACAGCACGCATCACCACAGCACGCACCACCACAGCACGCACCACCACAGCACACACCACCACAGCACCACAACCACCACAGTAGACACACGCATCACCACACGCAACACACACACCACAAGCACACCACCACCACAGCACACATCAACCACAGCACACACACCACCACCACAGCACACACCACCACAGCACACATCACCACAGCAACACACACAGCACACACACCAGACACACCACACCACACACGCACGCACCACCAGCAGCACCACGCACCCACACAGTAGACATCACGCATCACCACAGCACACACCACCACAGCACACATCACCACAGCACACACCACCACAGCACACATCACCACAGCACACATCACCACAGCACACACCACCACAGCACACATCACCACAGCACACATCACCACAGCACGCACCACCACAGCACGCACCACCACAGCACGCACCACCACAGTAGACATCACGCATCACCACAGCACACACCACCACAGCACACACCACCACAGCACACATCACCACAGCACACATCACCACAGCACACATCACCACAGCACACATCACCACAGCACACACCACCACAGCACACACCACCACAGCACACACCACCACAGCACACACCACCACAGCACACACCACCACAGCACACACCACCACAGCACACACCACCACAGCACACACCACCACAGCACACACCACCACAGCACACATCTCCCCGTTTTTACCTCGCCTTATCACATCTCCACGTAACCTTCTCTATGCCATTAATCAACATATAAGGCGGGTAGCTCAGGGGATGCCAGAACAACGTAGGAACTATCGTGACTGACCTCGTTTCCGGGGAAACATTTAGACAGCTCGGCCTGTCAGCACATCCCCCGGTCTGCACAACTCGGCCTGTCAGCACATCCCCCGGTCTGCACAACTCGGCCTGTCAGCACATCCCCTGGTCTGCACAACTCGGCCTGTCAGCACATCCCCCGGTCTGCACAGCTCGGCTGCACAGCAGAGGCGGCGGAGCCCCCCTCCGGTCCTCTTCCCGCGGCCGCTGCAGGGGCGGCGGCAGGCGGTGCTGGGAACGTGTCAGCACCCCCCCTTCCTCCCGGGGGCTCATCAGCAGCAGGGGCTCAGCCGACCCCAAACCAAGTTCTCACCCTCGGCAGCGTTACCATCAGCAGGTAATCCCGAGTGTGACTCGGGGTTACCGCTTCTGAAAGTGAAAGTCAACCCCGAGTTACACTCGGGATTACCGCTAGGCGTCCGGAGCGCTGTTTAGAAGATCCGGGCGGCTTCTAAACAGCGCTCCGGACGCCATTTTAAATCGAATTTGACGATTGTGGTTAAAACCACAATCGTGGCCACAGCAGGGGGCGAATTAATCGAATTAATTCGATTAATCGCCCAGCCCTAGTTGAGCTGCTTCAGGTTGATTATAATCCGGGCCGCCCCTGACGGCTTCTTCACCATGAAGAGCCGGGAGTAATGTCCACTGCCGCGTTCCGACTCCGGAACTCTGGAAATGACATTGGAAGCCAAGAGTTCCAGAAGGTTGGAAAACAGGAGATCCTGAGATCCCCTCGAGGGCAGGGTAGTGACTTGAAGAACCGGAGGGGGAGGAGACACAAACTCGATTAAGAGACCCTCCGCCAAGATGTTGAGCACCCACTGGCAGTTGGTAATGCCTCGCCAGAAGGGAAGAAAGGCGGAGAGTCTTCCCCCCTACCTGCACCGAGTCACTGTTTGTCCTGTGGAGGACGTTGTTGGGGGGGGGACAAAGATGTTCCTCCCTCTACCCTTCGGGTAGGACCACCGACCTCCCTTCCCTTTACCTCTGGGCTGGGAGGCCTGAGGCACCTGGGGACGAAAAAACGACTTTTTTGCTATACGTTGTTCAGGGAGAGCCTTCTTATCTGAGGCCTTGGCCAGGATGTCATCCAGCGCAGGGCCAAAAACCAAATCCCCCTTAAAGGGAATGGAACAAAGGCGCGTCTTAGATGTGGAATCCCCTGTCCACATCTTTAACCAGAGTGCACGCCGCGCCGAGTTGGAAAGGACGGACGTACGGGCGGCCATGCGCACTGATTCAGCAGAGGCGTCAGCCAGAAATCCAGTCGCCTTTTTTAATAAAGGCAAGGATTCCAGAATCTCCTCCCTCGGAGTACCCTGGGAGATATGACACTCAAGCTGATCCAACCATCTGAGGATTGACCTGGAAACGCAGGTGGAAGCAACATTCGCCTGCAAGGTAGATGTTGATGCCTCTCACGAGCGCTTCATCAGCCCCTCAATTTTTCTATCCATCTGATCTCTCAGCTGGGACGTATCCTCGAAAGGGAGCGAGGTCTTTTTAGCCACCCGAGTGACCTGGACATCCACCTTGGGGACATCCCAAGAAAATGGGGTGTCCTCCAGGGGAAACCTGTTTTTCAGAGTACCTTTAACCCTTTTTTCAGGAAATTCCCACTCCTGAACAATGAGATCCTGAATGTTGGGACGGACAGGAAATCCCACCGGTTTGACCGGACGAAGCCCAGCAAATATAGCATCCTGGACAGAGTGGAGGACCGGTTCCTCCTTCAGACCCATAGTGCTACGGACAGCACTAATGAGCCCCGCCAAATCCTCTGAAGAGAACAGGAATCTGCTAGGGTCAGAGGCCCTGGGGGAAGAACCATCATCCCAATTATCCGAGTCTGAGTCTAACTGGGCGTCAGAGTCAGACAGGTCCTGCTGCCGTTTCCGTTTCTTTGAAGACGGAGGACCTGAGATCGGGGTGGGAGCAGCCGGAGTCAGGGAAGCCAAAGAAGCCTGGATCTCCTGTTTCACCATGGAGCGTAATTCCTCCACTAAGGAGGGGTGTTCGGCCCGAACTACATGATCTGTACACTCCTGGCAGAGTTTCTTGTACCAGGGGGAAGAAAACTTATTACAGACAGGGCATCGCTTCCCACCGGGCTTTTTAACAGCTGGCTTCTCTCCCTATAAAAAATAGAGAGGGCGCCATAAGAATCGGCCTGCAGACAGGCACATGGACCCCCCCTCGGCACAGACTCACTGTGGCTGGGGCAGAGCTGGTCTCAGCAGCAAGATCAGCCATCCTGACAATAGTACAGCTCACCTTTACTGACGTTTTCAGGGCAGCTTATATGATGTAAGCCTGCCCCACCGCTCCAAACAGTGTGCCCCTTCCCCCCACGCAGGGTCCCAGGCAGGCTTGCAGTATCAGCAGAGGCGCGCCCTGCACGCTGTCCCTCCGGATTCCGACCGCCGGAACCGGAAGCGCCGCTCCCCCGGGGGAGCACGTGACCCGGAAGTGACGCGCGTGACGTCACATCCGGTCGGCGCGATAGCGAGCTCGCAGGGGGAAGCCGGCGGGTCAGGGAGCACCGAGAGGCCGCCGGCGGGCGCCCAAGGCCTGCATCACCTCCAAGGAGGATCCGGAGGACCCGGGCACGGTCCTACCGCGAAAAACGTGCGGTAGGAGCAGCCGGAGGAGGAGAACCGCAGCACCGACCAACGCTGCCCGGTTAAACATCAGGTATGCTGCAGTCGCCGGCCCCACAGCACAGGGAAACCTCTCCATGCCCCATGGGGACAGGAAAAACACTGGCTAATGGGAGGTGGGAGGGGCCTTTTAACCTCTCTTGTGTTCCTGTCCCCATTAGGGCGTGGCGAGGCTACCTCCTATGCTGTCGTGGAAGGTGACTAGAGAAAAATATAAAAGAGTCCTATTTCCGGGGAAACACGGTATGCTCACATTGTAGTTGACTTCTTCAATAAAATGCCTCGCATTAGCAGCACAGTGCCTGAAGTCTTGCACCTGTGCAATTGTGTGCATGATGTCACTAGGTCATCCAGTTGCACACAGTCAGGAGGAGCGGCGCTTCCATGGAGTAGGGCAGAGATGACTGCAATGTGCAGACCCCCATAAGACCCATAACAGAAATTAGCATATGGCGCGGGACAGATTAAAATCATTTTCTGAGGTATGCAGGGGGGGATGTTTGGGAATATAAAGGGGTTTCGGGAACCCCAATTACATCACGTTAAAAGGTGGTGGGCAAGGTTTAGAAAAAAAACTGAAATACTAGTGACAGGTTCTCTTAAAGAAAGGCCCCAGAGTTTGCACCAAAAATGTGGTTTACAGAGACTAAATTACTTACAGGTAACGGTATTTTACGAAGTCCACGGCAGCACACACATGCCCATAGGGACAGGAAACCTACAGATAAAAGGGGCGAAGCCTCTCACCACCTCAATTGGATTACAGAGCATGAGAGGAACTGTCAAAATGAGATAACTTCACAATGTTAAACACTAGTAAAAAGGCCCGATGCAATTGCATCGGGAGCGCGGTGAAATGAATTGTGTGTATACAGGCGGGTGAGTGGCTAGCAGATTATACAGGCGGCTCCGTGGGTAGCAGAGTATGATGTGGCGGCAGGCTGGAGGGGTGAGGAGAGGTCCAGCTGGAGGGGTGAGGAGAGGTCCAGCTGGAGGGGTGAGGAGAGGTCCAGCTGGAGGGGTGAGGAGAGGTCCAGCTGGAGGGGTGAGGAGAGGTCCAGCTGGAGGGGTGAGGAGAGGTCCAGCTGGAGCGGCGACATCACCGCTCGGCGGCAGGACGTGGCTGCGTGCTGGGGCTGATCGCAGCCCCAGTCACACGGCATTGTCCTCTGCGGCGGGTTGGGTGATGCAGAGAGGGATCAGTCCCTGCCCTCAGGTCACACATGTGACCTGAGAGGAAGGAGCAGATTGGGCGGTGTGTGGTAAAGACAGGACGGCCATCCGATTGGTCTAGGACGCCAAGTCCTAGCCAATGGGATGGGCGTCCTGTGTGTACAACACAGTGCCCAATCCGCTTGCAGGGGCGGCCAATGGGAGTGAGCGGGGCGTGTCAGGCTTTGTAGGCTGACACGGTCCGCTCACTCCCATTGGCTGTCGCCGCCCACAGGACGACGTCACTGGCTCCCGGCACCCGGCCACAGCCCGTAGACCGCTACTCCACCAGCATGGCGACATTGAGGCCCCAGCGGTGAAAGAGCGGCGAGGGGCGGAAGGCACCGGCGACATCCGGGCAGCGTGGACCTCGCGGAGGGCGCGAGGGCGGTGGCGATGAAGCGGGGCCGACGGTTCGTAGGATGGCAGCGGTGTCAGGTAGTGCGGCTGAGGCTAGAGGCGGCAGTGAGGCTAGAGGCGGCAGTGAGGCTAGAGGCGGCAGTGAGGCTAGAGGCGGCAGTGAGGCTAGAGGCGGATTTTAATGTACTGAGCATGCTCAGTACAGTAAAACGTCTGCAAACAGGAAGGCAGGGGTTAAAAAAAATAAAAAAAAGTTTATGCTCACCTCACCCCGAGCGCCCGCCGTCTTCCTGCAGGCTCCCGGTGGCTCCAGCAGGCTCCCAGAGTCTGCAGAGATCTTCTACTGGAGTACAGGATCTGCCGTGATGTCACAGTCACGCGACACCAGGTTACTCCATGGTAACTTGCGGTCACGTGACTGTGACATCACCGCAGGTCCTGTACTGCAGTAGAAGACCTCTGCAGACACCGGGAGCCTGCGGGAGGCACCGGGTGCCTGCAGGAAGACGGCGGGGGCTCGGGGAGAGGTGAGAATAATTTTTTTGCGGCTGCGGCTCGCGATGACACTGCGCGTCATCGCTCGCAGTGCCGCAAAGGAGCTTGGGATTCGGCTACAGTGCCCGAATTCCAAACTCCCGATTATATAAGTAGATATTTACATATAAACATATATACAACACTATCAACCGAAGAAGTGTAAAGAATGAAAAAAAAAAAAATGTCTTAAAAACCCCCAATGAATAATAAAGGAGGGAATAGTACAGGTGCTGTCATGGACTCCGCAAAATAACATTACATTACCGGTAAGTAATTTAGCCTTTTCCTGTTGCCACAGCAGCACCCACTAAGAAACTTTCAGAGACCATCACCTGGGAGGACAGTTCTCCCAAAATCTAAGTCAGAGGAAGATGACAAATCAAGCTCGTAGAGATTGTAAAATGTGGAAACTGAAGACCATGTCATTGATGTGAGATCAATCGAGATGTCTGCCTTCTCAGCCTAGGAGAATGCCATAGGCTACACTGCCCTCACGCCTTCCGGGGAATTTTCATCTTTAACGGATCCAACGAGCCAGAGTGCTCTTTGTGACATCAAA
>JARQOC010000003.1:396221712-396262208 GCA_033576535.1 Allobates femoralis | reverse complement strand
CGTGTCACCAGTGGCGTAACTTCAGGCGGCTCACCATCCCTGCTGCTTGCTACCACCATCATCCCCAGAGGCCTGAACGGCAGCGGTGGCCAACACTGGACACAAACCACGGGTGCGTCACAACATCTTTCTTATTTTATTTTTCTTTAATCCCTTTTTACAATTTCCTTTTTTTTTTACTGTTCGCCCGACGAGGGGATCGCGGAGCCGGGTCACATCACCGTGACACCCCACAGCCTGCAGACGATGAGAGGGCCCAGTTCCGAGTACCCCAAGGTCCCCGCCTGGGGCGAGAGAGCTTTTCGCTTCACTAACAGGATCCACAGGCCTGGTAAAATCGTGTGCCTAAGACTGCATTAGACTGTGAACGTTCGCCATTTTCTTTTCTTTTTGCCACCTTGCACAGAGTGCGGGAAAGCGGGGGGCAGGGCCACAGAAATGGCAAGAGCATGGGCCGAGACCCCACGCTCTGACGTCAGCCCAAATGACACCGGAAACCCTGCGCATGGAAGGCCCTTGCGGAGAGGCCCCCACTAAAAACAAAAGACTTAAATTGGCTGAAAGCCGAGGGAGGGCTGTTATTCACCAAGGGGGAGAACAATGTCAGCCCCAGACGAGGAGCAGCCTGCGGCGAAATGGCCCACAGAGCCTGGCGATGTTGCCACCAGGAGAGAGGCTGTGGCACCTCCGCTTGCAGCCATCGCACCGCTCACTCTGCTGTACCTTCCCGGGTGTGACGCGGCTCCCACAATGCACAGGACCACCTGATGCCCTCAGTGACTTCTGTGAGCGGATGATAGCTGTGTTCGGAATGTACTCTTTGACAGAGAAGCAGCGTGTGACAATGTTGATAGGACAATTGGACGTTGAGGCCCGGCGTGAGGCGAAAGACTGGTCTGACGATGATAAAAAGACTGTGAAACAAATATTTGACAAATTGAAAGAGGCCTTTGACACACGGACGGCCACTGAGCTTAAGGTCCAGTTCTTCGGATGCAAGCAAGGGGTGCAGGACAGTGTGCGCAGCTATGCTCTGACCTTGCAAGAGGTGCTGAGGGACATGAAACAGTCCGACCCTGAGAGCGCATCAAACAAGAATAGACTGCTAATTGACCAGTTCATCGAGGGCCTCCGGGACCCCGTTAATAGGGTCCAGCTGCGAGCCCTGGACATGCAGCACCCCGAGGAAAGCTTTGCCGAATTTAAGGGACGGGCACTCCAACTGTTGACAGATACCACCGATAATGGCCCAGCGCCCTTCCAGCAGTTGGCCATTGCCAACCCTACGGAAACGGCACCAGCTCCTTTGGCCTCCGCAGGGGCCAGTGCACAGAATTTAGAGCCCCTCACTTCCCAAACTGTGCGTCTCCAACTGCAACAACTGACCCAAGGGATGGCAGACCTGGCCAAAGCCATGAAGGCCATGCAAGAAACCGGATCACCCAGAAGCATCAGCCTAGCTTCCAGCCCAGATGACGTCCCGTGGATGCGCCAGAGGAGGAATCCTGTCAGCCGAGGACGAATCATCGATTGCTTCAATGCTGCGGGACAGCCCATCTGTCGCCTCAGCAGTGAGGCAGGACACTTTGCCATATCCTGTCCTTTAAACGAGAAATCCCTGGGGCAGAGAGCCGCCCCCCAGGATTAGATTCTCACGACCCGCCAAATAGGTTCAACCGGTACGTGGGAGGAAGGCCAATCCTACTTATTGTGCTGGATGGGATCCCCATGAATGCTTTACTAGACTCTGGGTCTCAAGTAACATCTATACCCTATATCCTTTATAAGCGCTATTGGGCAGACTCTGATATTGCGCACCACCCTGACGACTGTTTTACCATTTTTGCAAATAATGGGCAACCTGTGCCTCAGGTGGGATTCAAAGAAGTAACTATTAAAGTGGGGTGGGTGGAGCTACCTGAGCAGGGTTTAATAATCGTAGATGTTGACTGAAGAGCAGCTACACCAATGGTAACATTAGTTACAAATGTAATTGAAAAATGTTTGGCCGAAGTCATTGTGCTGTTACAACAGGTTGCCGAGACCGCCAATTCTAGGCAGCAAAGGACCCTGCAGAAAGAGATACAGGCCCTGATGCAGAGACAGCAGGTGGAACTGTCTGGAGGCGAAGTTGGCAGCGTGAGGTAAGTGACCCAATCCCCATTGTAATACCTCCGCAGAGTGAAATGTTGATTTCGTGCAGGGCAGTCATAGGTCTCAGAGGGCAGGATTACCAGGCACTGGTAGAGCTCGTGTATTCAGACAGCCGGCCGACCATCTTGACAGCCAGAGGTGTAGTTGATGTCTGCAGGGGGAGGGTACTGATGCGAATTCTAAATTGTGGGGAAGAAGAGGCCAAACTGAGACGGTATGCTACCATTGCTAAGCAGTACACAGTAACAACGTGATCACAGCTATGGAGCCCTTGGACTCGCCAGACTTGGCTGAGGACAATGGCCCAGAAGGGGAGCTGGAAGATTGGTTGCAGAAGCTCCATGTAGGCACCGGCTTCACCCCCTCGCACCAGAAGAGGGTAGTCCGGGAGTATGAGCAGGTCTTGAGCAAACACCCATTAGACTTTGGGCAGGTGAAAGGGGTGCAGCATTATATACCCACGGGGGACCATCCACCCATCAAGGAAAGATATAGGCCTATACCAGGTTAAATTTTACAAAAGCCGGCACTTGGACGGTTTCTTCAATTTTTCAAATTTCTTTATTCAGTATTCCAGGGTGATAAAAACAAATTGTGAATGCAGTCCCGTACAGCTGCATAAGCAATCAAAGGGGACAAGGGTTAACGGGAATGGATCAACCGGACTCACGTGCTATAAGCAATCAAAGCGGACAAGGGTTAACGGGAGTGGCTCAACCGGACTCACGTGCACGGGACTGCGTTCCCGATTTGTTTTTATCACCCTGGAATACTGAATAAAGTAATTTGAAAAATTGAAGAAACCGTCCAAGTGCCGGCTTTTGTAAAATTTAACCTTGTGTAAAGGCTACAGACGCCCTGCCTGGCACTAACAACTGCACGTGAGTCCGGTTGAGCCATTCCCGTTAACCCTTGTCCCCTTTGATTGCTTATAAGTCTATACCACCAGCCCATTACCAATGCGCAAAGGACATGCTAAGAGAAGTGAAGGAAGCTGATGTGGTTGGAGATAGTTGTAGTCCCTGGGCAGCATCACTAGTCCTGGTAAACAAAAAATGATGGAACTATGAGGATGTGTGTAGACTATAGACAGATAAATGGCATTACACACAAAGATGCTTATCCATTGCCCAGAATAGAGGAGTCATTAGCTGCATTGAGAACCGCTAACTATTTCTCCACTCTAGATCTCACCAGTGTGTACTGGCAGGTCCTCGTGGCAGAGGCAGACAGAGAAAAGACCGCCTTCACTACCTCGATGGGCCTCTGCAAGTTCAACTGTATGCCCTTCTGACTCTGCAATGCACCCGGGCTGTTCCAGAGGCTGATGGAGTGTTGCTTGGGACACCAAAACTTCGAGACTGTGCTGCTATACCTGGACGACATCATAGTGTACTCCAAGACGTATGAGGATCATCTAATGCATCTATCAGAAGTCTTCGAGGCGTTGTCCCAGTTCGGCATGAAGATCAAGCCATCCAAGTGCCATCTCCTCAAACCAAAAGTACAGTACTTAGGCCATGTAGTGAGTGCAGAAGGTATGGCCCCAGACCCTGACAAAGTCACCGCCATCCAGACCTGGTTGAGACCCTCAAAGAAGTGTAGCAGTTCCTGGGACTAGTGGGGTACTACCGGAGGTTTATTAAGGGTTTTACCATGATGGCTGGTCGGCCAGGACAAGAAAACCAGGGGCCCGAGTCCCTTAGTGAAATGGGAGGCCAGAGAAGAAGATTCCTTCCAGCAGCTGAAGACAGCCCTGACAGGGGAGGAGATCCTGGCCTACCATGATTATAGCCAGCCATTTGTGTTGTACACCAACGCTAGTAACGTGGGAGTGGGAGCTGTGTTGTCCCAAGTGCAGAGAGGCAAAGAACGAGTGATTGCGTATGCCAGCAGGAAGATCAGGCCTACAGAGAGGAACCCCGACAACTACAGCTCGTTCAAGCTTGAGTTCCTAGCCATATTGTGGGTCGTGACAGAACGATTTAAACACTACCTGGCAGCTGCAAAATTTACCATCCATATGGATAATAACCCCTTGACCCACCTGGGCACCGCCAAGCTGGGTGTGCGAGAGCAGCGTTGGATGGCCCGGCTCTCTGACTCTATGACCCGTGACCTACCTACCGCCACGGGGTAGGAACACAGCCATCGTACTAGAGCTAGTGACCCTAAAGCAGAGGGACGCATCACTAAAGAGCCCGTAATGGTCAGACTGAACCCATGAGAGAGGACAGAGAGAGCCAAGCAGGGCCTAAAAGGTACACAGAAGGGTGCCACGCAGAGGAACCATCTGAGCTGGAGTTTGAACCTGGTACTCAGAGTAGTGGTAAAGAACTGTGACTGTATGATCTGTGTTGCAAAGTCACTAAGTAAAGTACGCGGTCAGCTCAAAAGTGCCTGAGACTGTTTATTGTTAAACTGCAGCAGAATCCCCACCTGCGGAGCCGCCTTGCTGTCCCTGCGTACTGGCTGGAGAAGCTGCTGGAGAGACACCAGTGCAGCATCCATAGTACGCAGCCACCCTCCCCCTACACCTGTCCCGGGGACATTCAACCCTACTCGTGGAGGCAGCGGCGGACTGGGGTGTCTGGGGCCCACCAGGAAAATTGACTCCAGGGGCCCACCCACCCGGGCCCACCCATTCTTCAGCTATATGCAAATACCTGTTATCCGTTATACCCATTATAGTGTAGCATTGACTGTAAAACACAGGCGGCTCCTGCACATCACTGTGCGCTCACCATTACTGCGATGTATCATAACTGTAGTTTGCATTAAAGGGATTTTTTGGTGAAAACAAGTTCTCAGCTATGCACAGGTTAGGAAGAATCACTTATTTATTGGTGGAATCCGCACCATCAGAAGAATGTGGAGCTTTGAGTATTTGGTGAGTTTTGTACCTCAGTATTTGTAAGGCCGACTTCACACCACGTTGTGATCAGGTTCGGGGCTGCCCGATGTGAATCAGACAGCCCCGGACCCGATTTTGACATAATGCAGCCCTATGGTGCTGAACAGGGCCGGATGGCAGCTATCTGCCATCCGGTTTTGTCCCTGTCTGCCAGCATCAGGCTGCAAATGATTTTTGCCCTGGACACAAAAACGGAGCTTACATCATTTTTGTGTCTGGGGCAAAAAATTTAAGCAAGCCAGATTCCTCCACCAGATTCTCCCGATTCCAGCACGATCCGGCACCCCCTAACATGATCCGGCACCCCCTAACATGAGAGTCTATGGGGCGCCGGATCGTGCCGGACCTGACAGAGAGTCTGTCAGGTTCCCGGACGCCGGCTGCTGCAGTTCAGCGTGAGCTCCACTCAACTTCAGCACCAGGAGCTGTCCCCGGTGAAGAGGTTCAGCACCATTTCAGTAGGGGACTGCTCCTGAAGCTGTGCTCTGCAGAATCTGGCTACAAACAGGACCGGAGGGCATATTAACCCTCCGCTTCTATTTGTCCGGACCTGTCAGGCTGTGTCCAGTGCCTCCTGCAAAGCATCGGACACAGCCTGACAGGGGAAAATGCGTGGTGTGAAGCCGGCCTAAGACAAAACCAGGAGTAAAGCAATCAGAGCTAATATTTTATGCATTTCTCACTCACTTCTGGTTTTGTCTTATAAATACCGAGGTCACCAAATGCTCAACTTGCTTTCTCTGGCAAACCTCTGCATCTCTGCTGCTGTGTCACAGGACAGGGAGGAGTTAAACATCTAAGTATTTAATATCTATTGGAAATAAAAAAGTTTCCACTTATTGATATCAGATAAAATAAATGACCGACCAAAATCCACTCTACCAAGACCAATATTATCAGATAGAAGTCAGAAATACCACCACACCGTGACAAGATCACATACTACCACGACATAGAGCCCAAATAATGCCACATACCAGACAAATACCGCCACCCCATGACGAAAGCACATAATACCACCACATAGTGATAAAATACTACCACATACAAGGTATAAATACTGCCACACCATGAGACCACATATGACCACCACATAGTGACCGAATAATACCATATACAAGGGACAAATACCGTCATGTCATGGCCAAAGCACATAATGCCACCACAGTGACAAATAACACTAAATTAATAAAAATGTAAAAAAGCTCTGTATATTGGGTTAGAGTATAGGTAATACAGTTATTACCAGTGACATTATACACAGGAGTTCTATATATAGTTTCAGTGTACAGGTAATAAAGTGATCACCGGTGACATTATACACACGAGGTCTGTATATAGTGTACAAGCTATACAGTTATCACCAGTGACATTATACACAGAAGCTCTGTATATAGTGTCGGTCTACAGGTAATGCAATGATCACCATTGACATTATACACAGGAACTCTGTATATACAGTCAGTGTGTGTGAATATGTAATACATGTAGCTTCTCCCCCCATGTTCCATGTAGCTTCTCCTCACATCCATCCATGTACCTTCTCCCTCTATCCCCCCATCCATCCATCTTCTCCCCCCTGTTCCATGCCGCCCCCATCCATCCCATTCTGCCCCCTCTTCCAGGCCGCCCCATCCATCCATCCATTCATCCATCCCACTCTGTCTCCCCCAGGCTGCTATCTTCGGCTGTAACAGCGCCTTACCTGACTCCACACTCCTGATCCCGGCAGCTTCTTCTTCTGCGGCTCCTGGTCTCCTGCTTGCGGGCGCCAGGCAGCTTCTTCCTCTGCGGCTCCAAGTCTCCCGCTCACCCGCACCTGCACCAGGCAGCTTCGTCCTCTGCAGCTCCCGGTCTCCAGCACCAGGTACCCGGAACCTTCTTCTTCTGCTGCTCCCAGTGTCCGGCACCAGGCACCCGGTAGCTTCTTCCTCTGCGGCTCCCAATGTCTGGCACCAGGCAACGGGCAGCTTCTTCCTCTGTGGCTCCCGATCCCCGGCACCAGGCATCTGGCACCCAGCAGCTTCTTCCTCTGCGGCTCCATCTCCGGCACCTGGCAGCACCAGGCACCCGGCAGCACCAGGGGCCCGGCAGCAATAGGCACCCAGGGCCCGGCAGCACCAGGCACCACTAGGCATCCAGGGCCCGGTCGCACCAGGCACCCAGGGGCCCGGCAGCACCAGGCATCACCAGGGGCCCGGCAGCACCCACTCAGGGATCGCACACAGAGATCACGGGGCCCACTCAGGGATCGCAAACAGAGATCACGGGCCCACTCAGGGAATCGCAAACAGAGATCACGGGGCCCACTCAGGGATCGCACACAGAGATCACAGGGGCCCACTCAGGGATCGCACACAGAGATCACAGGGGCCCACTCAGGGATCGCACACAGAGATCACAGGGGCCCACTCAGGGATCGCACACAGAGATCACAGGGGCCCACTCAGGGATCGCACACAGAGATCACAGGGGCCCACTCAGGGATCGCACACAGAGATCACAGGGGCCCACTCAGGGATCGCACACAGAGATCACAGGGGCCCACTCAGGGATCGCACACAGAGATCACAGGGGCCCACTCAGGGATCGCACACAGAGATCACAGGGGCCCACTCAGGGATCGCACACAGAGATCACAGGGGCCCACTCAGGGATCGCACACAGAGATCACAGGGGCCCACTCAGGGATCGCACACAGAGATCACAGGGGCCCACTCAGGGATCGCACACAGAGATCACAGGGGCCCACTCAGGGATCGCACACAGAGATCACAGGGGCCCACTCAGGGATCGCACACAGAGATCACAGGGGCCCACTCAGGGATCGCACACAGAGATCACAGGGGCCCACTCAGGGATCGCACACAGAGATCACAGGGGCCCACTCAGGGATCGCACACAGAGATCACAGGGGCCCACTCAGGGATCGCACACAGAGATCACAGGGGCCCACTCAGGGATCGCACACAGAGATCACAGGGGCCCACTCAGGGATCGCACACAGAGATCACAGGGGCCCACTCAGGGATCGCACACAGAGATCACAGGGGCCCACTCAGGGATCGCACACAGAGATCACAGGGGCCCACTCAGGGATCGCACACAGAGATCACAGGGGCCCACTCAGGGATCGCACACAGAGATCACAGGGGCCCACTCAGGGATCGCACACAGAGATCACAGGGGCCCACTCAGGGATCGCACACAGAGATCACAGGGGCCCACTCAGGGATCGCACACAGAGATCACAGGGGCCCACTCAGGGATCGCACACAGAGATCACAGGGGCCCACTCAGGGATAGCACACAGAGATCACAGGGGCCCACTCAGGGATCGCACACAGAGATCACAGGGGCCCACTCAGGGATCGCACACAGAGATCACAGGGGCCCACTCAGGGATCGCACACAGAGATCACAGGGGCCCACTCAGGGATCGCACACAGAGATCACAGGGGCCCACTCAGGGATCGCACACAGAGATCACAGGGGCCCACTCAGGGATCGCACACAGAGATCACAGGGGCCCACTCAGGGATCGCACACAGAGATCACAGGGGCCCACTCAGGGATCGCACACAGAGATCACAGGGGCCCACTCAGGGATCGCACACAGAGATCACAGGGGCCCACTCAGGGATCGCACACAGAGATCACAGGGGCCCACTCAGGGATCGCACACAGAGATCACAGGGGCCCACTCAGGGATCGCACACAGAGATCACAGGGGCCCACTCAGGGATCGCACACAGAGATCACAGGGGCCCACTCAGGGATCGCACACAGAGATCACAGGGGCCCACTCAGGGATCGCACACAGAGATCACAGGGGCCCACTCAGGGATCGCACACAGAGATCACAGGGGCCCACTCAGGGATCGCACACAGAGATCACAGGGGCCCACTCAGGGATCGCACACAGAGATCACAGGGGCCCACTCAGGGATCGCACACAGAGATCACAGGGGCCCACTCAGGGATCGCACACAGAGATCACAGGGGCCCACTCAGGGATCGCACACAGAGATCACAGGGGCCCACTCAGGGATCGCACACAGAGATCACAGGGCGCCCATCCAGGGATCGCACACAGAGATCACAGGGGCCCACTCAGGGTTCAGACACAGAGATCACAGGGACCCACTCAGGGATCGTACACAGAGATCACGGGGCGCCGTGAAGTTAGGATCTCGGGGCTCCCCAGTATGGTGCCCTCAGGGAGCTCCCACAGTGTTTGCTTTATACTAAGGTGGCCTGTGATGCCCTGTGGAAGCTCCCTGAGGGCACCATACTGGGGGCAGTAGTAGAAGCAGCATCACATCACACTACATGATGCTGCACTACAGGACTCCCAGCCAGCAGCAGGACAAATGGGAATGGGAAGGTGGAGCACTGCCTGGGACCCTTGGCTCCAGGCTGTTGACTAAGGAGCTCATCTCTTCTGGCAGAAGAGATGGGCTCCTCAGTAACCACCAGAACCCCCCCCCCCCTGCTCATCTTCCCTGTGCTCATCATTTACCCCTGCTCATGTTCCCCCCTGCTCATCATTCCCCCCTGCTCATAATTCCCCCCTGCTCATGTTCCCCCCTGCTCATCCTCCCCCTGCTCATCATTCCCCCCTGCTCATCCTCCCCCTGCTCATCATTCCCCGCTGCTCATCCTCCCCCTGCTCATCATTCCCCCCTGCTCATCCTCCCCTCTGCTCATCATTCCCCCCTGCTCATCCTCCCCTCTGCTCATCATTCCCCCCTGCTCATCTTTCCCCGTGCTCATCTTCCCCCGTGCTCATCCCCCCCCCCACCTGGCTGCCTTCCATACTCACATGGGCTGCAGCCTGGCCTGGGGCGACCTCCGCAGCGAGATAAGCGCCGGCACATGCTCAGGAAGGAAGCAGTCTCAGGGCGTGACGTCATCGCCCTGAGACTGTCTGACTTCCTGCGCACGCGCCGGCACTTATCGCGCTGCGCAGAGAGAGGAGTCAGAGCGGCACTGACAGCAGGCAAAGCAGGGAGATCGCTCTCCCTGCTCTGCCGCTGCAAAGAGGGACAATCACTAATCATATCGGCAGTGCGCCGATATGATTAGCAATATTACCGGGTGGGGGGCCTCACCTCTCCCCATACAGGGCCCAGGGGGGTAGGGGGCGGGGATTCGGGGGCGTGGCCAAGAAGTGTCGGGGCCCCCCGGGTATTCTCCCGATCCTCCGGCGGGCCAGTCCGACCCTGCGTGGAGGGCTTATCATCCATGCTGCCCCTCATCACCATTCCCCAGTAGGAATACGGCAGTGGTGGTCACCCTGACCACATACTACGGTTGGCATCATGACAATCCCCCTTGTAAATAACCCCTTTTTGTTGGCCGCATTGGGACCATGGAGCCGGACCATGGCACCCTGACATCCCAGAGTTGATACGATCCGGCCCCGAGTACCCTGGTCCCTAGTGGGTGCAACACAAGCAGTCTCCATTCGGAGACTGGAAAGGTGGGCTCCATTCTCCCTTCCTCGCTGGCTCCTAGCATGCCCCACTGGGCATCCTCATTCCTTGTGCTGTGCCACTTCTTTTTGAAATTCCTGCTTCCTTTGTAACTATGATGCGCCGGGCTGAAACATCAAATCCGGTTCGGCGCATTGTGGGGTCTGATCACGTGTGCAGCCCGGCTCCGGCGCATATTGAAGCCAAGCCGTACACGTCATAAGTCCCCACAATGCACCGAGCCGGAGATGACGTGTATGGCTCGGTTTCAATATGGGCACTGTGCATGCGCCGGAGTCATGCCGCACAAATGATCAGCCCCCACAATGGACTGGGCCAGATATGACGTTCCGGCCCAGCGCATCATAGTTACAAACGAGGCGGGAATTTCAAAAAGAGGTTCCCTTTAAAATGCACAATTCTACATGCTTTGAAGATAGAAATGGGCCCACTTACCACTTGAGCCCCTGTGCCCAGGTGGCCCCAAAGATACAGGGGTTGGACAAAATAATGGAAACACCTGGAAAAATCAACAAAAGTTAGTTTAATATGGTGTAGTGTCCATCTTTTGCAGCGATTACAATTCTCCAGGGTATAGATTCATACAAGGTGATATTATTGGAACGGCGGATCTCCACGAAATAGCACCCCAGATCATCACAGAACCTCCGCCATGTTTTACGGGTGGGAGAAGGCAGTCTGGATGGAATGCTTCTTTTGGCTGTCTCCAAACAAAACACTCAGCCGGAGGTCGGAAAATGGGGTAAACGATGATCCGTCTGAGAATATCCCATGTTTCTGACTCACCGTAGCCGGGTTATGCACGTCGCAGGCGTTGACTCTCTTCTGTCACGGAACCGTGCCTGCGGCTGTGGGGCCCGGTGGTCCAGATGAATAGGGGGGATGGCTGAACAGTAGGGGTTAAATGTCTTCGTGACGCCACCTGCGGGTGTTCCGGTGACTTCACCGGCGCTGCTGGGCCTCCGGAGGATGTTAGGCAGCAAGATGGAACGCTCCCCACAGGATGAGCGGGAGTCCCCGGAGCTGGGAGCTGCACAAGATGTTGTGAAGCAGCGGTGGTAATGCTGCTGTTAGGCCCTGGAGTCAGACACAGACACGCCAAAGTCTTTTTAGTACCTTTACTGGTGGATATCAGGTACGCCAGACCGGGTTAGTGAAGTTAGCACTCCTGGAGGTTCACAGCAAGCAGTTAGTGTAGGCTTCCTTTCTCTTTCTTCTAAGGCTAAGGTCGGATGGATGTAGAATCCAGCCGGACCGGGCAGTATGTTCAATGGAATGGATTTCACCTGGGTAGCTGCACTGAGGGCACTGTAAAAGGGTGATGATAATTCTATCTTCTTCCCTGGGCTCTCGCTGGTAGGTGCGGCTGGTAAACAGGGGCTAAACTCCCTGTGTAGGATGCTGGTTCTCTGTGGTGGCTATATAGTTCCCACAGCTTCGGTTCCAGTAACCGGTTATTAAGGGAGAGAGTTATGATCACTCTGGTGTCCCTGAGAGGTGCTTCTCCTTTTCCTCTAACCCCAATTGCAAGGGTTTCCTCACTGGCTGGATGGCTGGTTGGGCCTAGTGTGTGTCTCATAAGGTGGAGATCACACACAACCTGCAGCTCTCCTAGCGTCTGCACACTCTGGTGTTTCTCCCTCCAAGACCCTATTTATAGGGGGAACTGGCTCAAAGTGACCAGTGGAGCTCCCCCTAGAGGTTTGGGGTGAAACCAGGTGTTCTAAGGTGTTGTAGTGTTGTTAGGTATTTATGAGTGTTGCTTTGCTGTTAGCTCCATTCATGCCAAGGAGTTCTGTGGTGCCCAACAAGGTGCCAGGGTGCCACATTCCCCCTTAGTTAACCTCAGTTCTCCCGGCTGAGCAAAAAGTTCGTTTTACAACTTAACCCTAAGCATTTATAAACATTTATTTACAGAGTCTTCTGGAAAAATGCAAAAATCACTAAAAAGGAAGGGAAAAATATGAAAAAGGTGAAAAGCAGTCCATACGGCACTAGTCCATCTGCGGCAGGCTGGAAAAAGTAAAGTTTTAGTCACACAAGTCCTGTGACAATTGTCCAAAATTTATGAAAAAGGGAAAAAGGTAAAGTCTACAAATACTTAAACTTTATACATTCCCTACGGGTGTCTCTGCTTGGGAGGCCGGTACTAACCTTCTTTACCTTACCATGCACTTTCTGTCCCCAACTTAATATACTTGGGACAGGGTCCAGTTCCTCCACCCTTCTGTACACTACTTTTTACAGGTTCTGAAACGGTTACTATTTACATTGACAAGTACTATATTCCACTACATTTTAAACCCATTCTCCAAGTTTGTTTGGGGGTTGTCCTAATGTGCTACGTGTGGATTTGAGTAGTGTTGGTGTCTCAAAAGCTGTTGGTGTAGTGTACAAAGTGGTTCTTAATTCTCTACTTCTGGTTTGTGTAAGGCCGTAGTAAGTGCGTAATCTATCTACTGGACTATCCTCTGAAGGTAGTTGTGTAGGAATTTCTTCTCTTACTGTGGGACTAGCAGGTTCACCGATTACAGGAATCTCAGGTTCCATTATAACAGGCTGCATATCTTGCACTTGAACTTGTTCTTGTTGGACTTGTTGAATTGGCATTGGTTGATCTTCTACAGGCTGGTAGAAATGCACAACTGGTATGATGTATGCACCATCGCATTGTGGCCAGTCAGCTGGTAAGTATCCAATGTCTGTAAGGACTAGATTTTCTTGATTTTCTTCTTCTGTAGTTACTGCTGGGTAACTGGTTACTTGTGGGATTAACTGTGCTGGACATTTCTTCAAATGATCCCTTGAGACAGTTGCATAAGTATTCCCATTGTCTTTGCTGATAACGCAAGTTTTGGAGTTGTCATACTGTGATGGCATAATGGTGTAGGGTTCAGATTCCCAACTGTTATCCAATTTGTTGTTTTTTCTTTTTCTTTTTAGCACTAAGTCTCCAGTAGCTAGGGGTTCAGCTGAGGCGTGCTTGTTAAAGTCTTTTTCTTGTTTGGTTCTACTGATTTCTAGGTTTCTTTCTACACTTTCTTGTACTTTTCTGTACTGTTCTTGGCGTTGGCTGACCCAGTCGTCATCAGAAGAATCTTCTGTGGGTTCGATGGTTCCCATCTGTAAATCAATAGGTAATTTACCTGGCCTTGCTCGCATCAAGTAAGCAGGTGTGTAGTTAGTTGAACTGACAGGTATGTGGTTGTAGATGTCCACGAGATCTGGAAGTTTTTCAGGCCATTGATTTCTCTCTTCAACTGGTAAGGTCTTGAGCATGTCAATGACAATGTGGTTCATCTTCTCACATAAACCGTTCGTCTGGGGATAAGGTGTGGTGTGGATCTTTTTACACCCATATAGCCCTAAGAATTCTTGGAACAGAGCTGATTCGAAGGCTGGCCCTTGGTCAGTTAAGACTTGGTCTGGATACCTGGATACCCATGGGGGCGACAGAAGTAACTCTGGAACGCTTTGGCTGCTACCTCAGCAGTTAAGTCCTTAGCTGGAACTACTACCAGGAATCTTAAATAGTGGTCTACGATGGTGAGTGCGTAAGTGTAACCGGTGCGACTTGGGGTTAACTTCACGTTGTCGAGAGCAACTATTTCAAGAGGTTTGGTGGTAACAATTGGCTGCAACTGAGCTTTCTGAGTTAGATGGTTTTTCCTTCGAAGGTGACATGGTCCACAGTTTTTACACCACTTGTCAATTGAGCCTCGCATACCGACCCAGTAGAACCAATCCTTCAGGAGTCTCTCCAGCTTCTTCCATCCAAAGTATCCGGCATCGACAACATGGTATGCTTCAAGGATCATTTGGACTTCAATCTTGGGAACTACAATCTGCCAGATGAGTTCGTGGGTTCTTGGATTAAGGTATCTTCTGCATAGTTTACCTTGGTAGACAAATAAGCTTCCCTTCTCTTTCCATAGGCGTTTAGCAGTTTGTGAGGCATCAGGGTCCATGTTGGCGTGTTCTTGAGTGATCAGATCCCTTACCAGGCTGACATTTGGATCGTTAGCTTGTACCTCCTTCCAGTCATGGTGAGGTAAAGGGTTCACGGTCCTCTCTACACGTTTCTGGTTCGCCTGATGACACGTTGCTGTACCCGTACGGTGGAAAGCAGGTAGTTCAATCTCCTCCAGGTCATCTATGTCTTCTCCCTCTTCAGGAAGGTTAGGCATTCTGGACAGGGCATCAGCATTGCCGTTCTTGTGACCTGCCCGGTACTTTACAGTGAAATCATAGTTTGAGAGTCTTGCTACCCAACGCTGTTCTAGGGCTCCCAGCTTTGCCGTCTCTAAATGTGTTAGAGGGTTGTTATCGGTGAAAGCTGTGAATGGGGCGGAAGCCAGGTAATGCTTGAAACGCTCTGTGATTGCCCAGACCAGGGCCAGGAACTCTAGTTTGAACGAGCTGTAGTTCTCCGGGTTCCTTTCTGTAGGACGGAGCTTTCTGCTGACGTAGGCTATCACCTTTTCTTTTCCCTGCTGGCGTTGAGCTAGGACTGCTCCTAAACCTTCATTACTTGCGTCTGTGTACAGTAAAAACGGGAGATTGTAATCTGGGTAGGTCAGGATTTCTTCTCCTGTCAAAGCATCTTTCAGCTTCTGGAAGGATTGTTCCTGTTCTGGGCCCCAGTGGAATGGAGGTCCCCTAATCTTGCCGTTTTTGGATTGACCTACTAAGAGATCTTGCATAGGTGCTGCTATCTTGGTATAGCCTTTGATGAATCGTCGGTAGAACCCGACCAGTCCTAGAAATTGACGTACCTCCTTGTGAGTAGTTGGTGCTGGCCAGTCCTTGATGACGGTTACTTTATCCGGATCCGGTGCTACGCCTTCGGCACTAACCACATGTCCTAGGTATTGGACCTTGGGTTTCAGCAGGTGGCACTTGGACTGTTTCAGTTTCATCCCGTACATGGACAGTGACTCGAACACTTCACTCAGGTGCTGGAGGTGATCTTCATAGGTCTGAGAGTATACAATGGCATCATCAAGGTATAACAGGACAGTCTCAAAGTTCTTGTTGCCCAAACAACACTCCATCAGTCTCTGAAATGTTCCTGGGGCATTGCACAACCCGAATGGCATACTGTTGAACTCGCATAGCCCCATAGGGGTCGTGAAGGCTGTCTTCTCACGATCCTCCTCTGCAACGGCAACCTGCCAGTACCCACTAGTAAGATCTAATGTGGAGAAGTAGTTGGCAGATTTGAGTGCAGCTAGTGACTCTTCTATGCGGGCTAATGGGTATGCATCCTTGTGTGTGACTTTGTTGATTTGCCTATAGTCTACGCACATCCTCATACTACCATCTTTCTTTTTAACCAGGACTAGTGGTGCTGCCCAGGGACTACAACTATCCCTAATGACTCCTGCATTTTTCATGTCCTGAAGCATCTCTTTTGCTTTTTGGTAGTGTGCGGGTGGTATAGGCCTGTACCTTTCTTTGATAGGTGCATGGTTGCCTGTGGGGATATGGTGTTGTACCCCTTTAATCCTCCCAAAGTCAAGTGGGTGTTTGATGAACACTTGCTCATACTCCCGAACTACCCGGTATACTCCATTTTTCTGGTGAGAGGGTGTGTTGTCAGTTCCTACACTGAGCTATTGACACCAGATCTTTGGAGTGAGGGGGTTCATCAGTGACTCTTTGTGCAGAGGATTTTACATCAATTACAGCATCATCTTTAACTTGGTACAATTTTGCGACAGTTGCATATCTTGGCAGTCTGACTTCGTCATCACCATAATTTAATATGCGTACGGGGACTCTCCCTTTTCACACATCGACCAACCCTCTAGCTGTCAAGAGCGTAGGACCACTATCAGACATTACAGGTTCTACTACAGCTTGGTAGTCCTGCCCTCTGAGGCCTATGGCTGCTCTACACCAGATCATCATTTCACTTCTGGGTGGTACCATAATTGGAATGGGATCTGTGACCCGTACTCAGCCAATTTCACCATTAGACAATGTTACCTGTTGTTGATAAACCAGATATCGGATCTGCTTTTGGATGGCTCTCTTCTATCTGGGTCTACCAGCTTCAACACTCTGTTGGAGTAAAAACAACACTTCATCGATGCATTTAACCATAGCATTAGTACCCAGTATTACGTAGGGATCTTTGTTGTTTGGTTTATCCTGGACCACTAGGATACCCTGGTTTTTCAACTGCACTCTCCCCATCCTTACTGTAGCTTCCCATTGTCCCTCGATTGTAACTAGTATACCATTAGTGGCTTCAATGTTCAAATCAGGGTTTGGGGGTTCCAGCTTAACATCTGGCCAGAACCGCTTGTAAAGGATACTCGGGATGGTTGTCACCTGGGATCCAGTGTCTATCAAGGCGGATATAGCAATGCCATCGATGACGATTGGTAAATATGGACAGTCTCCTACATACTTGTGTTCTCAGCTGGTCGTTGGGCCTGGACAGTCTACTCCTGGGGTTGGCCCTTCTCGCCCAGGGGTTGTCCGTTTAAAGGACAGGATTGTTGAGTACGTCCTCCTAAGTCATTCTGCTGACTGGTGCGGCGTCTGTCAGGACTGTGGCGGTCTGCAGGTTTTCCTCGCGACGGCTGTGTCTTTCTCTTCAACCACGGGACGTCGTCGGGGCTGTCAGCGAATTGAATCTTGTCCGATGACCTTGCATCTGTCTTGGGTCTTCTCCCAGCTTGTAGCTTGGCCACGTCCTTCCTCAGCTGCTCGACATTAGCACACAGTTGTTCAAACCGGTCAGGTGTTGTAGTCTGTGCACTGGACTGAACCGCAGGGATTGGAGATGCTGCTGCCGGCACGGAAGGGGTGTCAGTATACTGCTGCTGCGGTGAAGGATCAGGCACCGTGGCGAGCCGTTGTCCCCAAACTGTTAAGTCTCTCAAGGTATCAAACTCTGCGCCAGGATTTTGTATGGACCACCAGCTTGCTTGCTTTCTATCCTCAGATAGTCTAAGGCCCACAATAAATTGTCCAATTAACACTTTGTTCTCATCTCTGACACCATCAGGATCAACTTGTTTTAACAGTCTTAATGCTTCTTGCAAGCGCAGTGAATAATCCAGGACACTTTCTTGTGCCCCTTGGTTACAACGATAGAATGACAGTCTTAATTCAGCTTCGGTATGGTGTTCAAAAACCCGGGTTAATTTAGCGAATATCTGCTCCACAGATTCCTGAGTTTCTACAAGCCAGCAGCGGCTCTGCAGCTCGGCTGCGCCCGCTAACTGTCCCAAAACAACTGAAGCTCTGCTTACCGGTCATAGCGTACATGTCCAGCGTTTGGCATATCTTCCTCTGGAAGGTCTCCAAGGTACTGGGGGTACCGCTGAACTTAGGTAACCAGTTCGCACTCGGAACGTAAGGCAGAGATAACGGCATGATCGGAGCGGGTTGCGGTGGCATACCGCCGGCTTGTCGCTGGCCATCAAGAGGTATGTTTTGAGGTACCGCTCGGTTTAGCGGGGGTACCGCGTTGTTAGGAGCCGGGAAACTCATGGTCGCTCCCCCTTAGTTAAGCGCGGCCAGTCCCTCGGTTTCAGACGGAAGTGTGGGCCTCGCGGTGAGGAGTGAGGCACCACGGGAGTTTCCGGTTCCTGCTGCGTACAGGGGAAGTCGTCAGAGCGTGGGGGCGGGGCCAATCTTCGCGCCCTTTGCACAGTCACACCCCTTCTTTTCCCACCTTTCGCGCAGCAATGGCGGATCAAATTTCCAGTTCGATATTTACAGTCATTAAATAGCACACAATACCCGTTGTAGCGGGCCTGCTTGTATCCTGTTCGTGACGCCAAATTCTGACTCACCGTAGCCGGGTTCTGCACGTCGCAGGCGTTGACTCTCTTCTGTCACGGAATTGCGCCAGCGGCTGTGGGGCCCGGTGGTCCAGATCAATAGGGGGGATGGCTGAACAGTAGGGGTTAAATGTCTTCGTGACGCCACCTGCAGGTGTTCCAGTGACTTCACCGGCGCTGCTGGGCCTCCGGGGGATGTTAGGCAGTAAGATGGAACGCTCCCCACAGGATGAGCGGGAGTCCCCGGAGCTGGGAGCTGCACAAGATGTTGTGAAGCAGCGGTGGTAATGCTGCTGTTAGGCCCAGGAGTCAAACACAGACACGCCAAAGTCTTTTTAGTACCTTTACTGGTGGATATCAGGTACGCCAGACCGGTTAGTAAAGTTAGCACTCCTGGAGGTTCACAGCAAGCAGTTAGTATAGGCTTCCTTTCTCTTTATTCTAAGGCTAAGGTCGGGTGGATGTGGAATCCAGCCGGACCGGGCAGTATGTTCAATGGAACGGATTTCACCTGGGTAGCTGCACTGAGGGCACTGTAAAAGGGTGATGATAATTCTATCTTCTTCCCTGGGCTCTCGCTGGTAGGAGCGGCAGGTGAACAGGGGGCTAAACTCCCTGTGTAGGATGCTGGTTCTCTGTGGTGGCTATATAGTTCCCACAGCTTCGGTTCCAGTAACCGGTTATTAAGGGTATGTGCACATCAGTCGTTTTGTGGGCTGGTTTTGACCGGTTTCCGTCGGCGGTTCCCGCTGAGTTTTATGTTAATTTATGTTAATCCTAGCCACCGGTAGGATTAACATGCTAGTCAATGGATTTTAGAAAATGCTGTGTACATTACAACGTTTTTTGTGTTGACGATTTCAGTTTATTCACCGGTTTCCGACCGGTTGTCAAAGATAGAGCAAGCGACTTCTTTTCAGCGTTTTTCCAGCGGGTCCAGCTGAACAAGTGCAGCAAAGACCAGTCTGGAAATCGCTAAGGAACACGCCGGGGAAATCGCCAAGAACACGCTGTCCGACCGCTAGTAAAGCGATCGCAAAACGTTAGCAAATCGCTAACAAAACCAGGGACACTGGCGAGTGCAGAAAACTCAGTTTCTGCCAGTCTCCACCGGTTCCCGGTCGTTCTGCAAAGAAGCAGAAACGACTGATGTGCACATACCCTAAGGGAGAGAGTTATGATCACTCTGGTGTCCCTGAGAGGTGCTTCTCCTTTTCCTCTAACCCCAATTGCAAGGGTTTCCTCACTGGCTGGATGGCTGGTTGGGCCTAGTGTGTGTCTCATAAGGTGGAGATCACACACAACCTGCAGCTCTCCTAGCGTCTGCACACTCTGGTGTTTCTCCCTCCAAGACCCTATTTATAGGGGGAACTGGCTCAAAGTGACCAGTGGACCTCCCCCTAGAGGCTTGGGGTGAAAACAGGTGTTCTAAGGTGTTGTAGTGTTGTTAGGTATTTGTGAGTGTTGCTTTTCTGTTAGCTCCATTCATGCCCCAATGAGTTCTGTGTTGCCCAACAAGGTGCCAGGGTGCCACATTTCCACTGCTCGAGGGACCAATTCTAGAGGTTTCTACACCACTCTAAACGCTTGGAAACATTTGTCATTGAGAGCAGCGGTTTTCTAATTGCAGCTCTTCTGTGGAATCCAGATTTGTGCAGCTCCCAACAAACAGTTTTCATGGAAACTGGGTTCTGTAGATGTTCATTGAGCTCAGCGGTGATTTTCAGAGCCGTGGTCTTGCGATGCTTTCTCACAATTCGCTTTTAGAGTTTGACGGTCTCTCTCAGTCAACTTCGACTTTCGGCCGGATGTGTGCTTTGCTGCGGACGTTTTTCCTTCTCTTTCAAATGCAGTCATTACTTTGGAGACAGTACATCTTGACATGCCAAGCATTCGGCCACTTTCTGTTACAGTAGTGCCTGCCATACGAGGACCAACAATTTGGCCTTTTTGAAAATCCGAAAGGACTGCCATTGGTATCAGGTTCTCACCAATGTTCTTACAATTCGTCAAAACAAACAGTTTATTTGTGTTAAGTGATATGTGTATGTAAATTATCAACTACAAAACATTAACATATGTCACGGTTTGCATGTTTGTAACATGTTCGAAGATTATGATGCCAAAACGTTAGGTGTTTCCATTATTTTGTCCAACCCCTGTATGTCCACCTATGAAGCTTCGGGCATGAGTGGTGTTGTATGCGGATGATGCCAGGCATCCTAAAGGGGTGTGATCACATGCTAATGGGTCGACTAGTTGGGAACTAATGCCCCCTGAACTAGTCAAAGCTCTATTTAGCATCTCATAAACGGTATTTAGAGATACCTTTTGTAAAGATCTGTTTGTGTGCTACTATATGCTGGGCCTGTGAAGCAGGGATATTTCCCGAATCCGTACATTCCTTGACCAAGATACAGAAAAAACACTTGTACATGCCCTCATTTCCTGCATTGATTACTGTAATCTGCTCTCCGGCACACCCCTCTAGCACCCTTGCACCACTCCAATATATCCTAAACTCTGCTGCTCGACTAATCCACCCCGCTATTTCCCAGCCTCTCCTCTCTGCCAAGCTCTTTAAGGCCCCGTTACACGGTACGATATGCGGTCATTAGGACATCTTTTTGACATCGTTGGTGAGATGTCACACATCTAGATATCGTGGATGATGCACCAATGATCCAGCGAGCAGGTATCGTTCGCACAACCCAGCCTTCGAAACTTGTTCACTAATGTGAATGGGCGAAGTCTTGAACATCGTTTTCGCGGTGTCACACACCACGATGCAGCAGGTTGGCTGATCGTGGATCGTCTGATTTGAGAACATGTTCTCAAATCTGCGATCACCGATCCAATGATTTATTGTAGTTGTATCTCGGTGTTACCAGCAACGACTTCTTAACGATGTCGTTTCAACGCCTCTAAACCCGTGACGTTTGAGCGATATCATTCAAGATATTGTACTGTGTAAAAGGGCCTTAACTATGACATACAAATCCATCCACAACCTGTCCCTCCATACATCTGTGACATGGTCTCCTGGTGTTAAAACATGTAATGGTACCTTTACACGCCGCTACAGAAGGTTAGAAACAACTGGGTGTCTCACGTGCACGAGCACGTTTCAACGGTTCCTAATGGTACCCGATACCACCTTTACACGCCGCTACAAGGTGCTCTACAGAAGGTTTTCTCTATCCCTGGAGGCACCGCCGGGTGCTCAAGTTACCCTCTGTAGAGCACCTTCCCTCATTTACACACTGCTACAGAAGGTAATATGGGAGGACCTGGTGCTGCAGGGACAACACATAGGCGTGCCAGAGTTGTGGATTACGAGACGCTCGTACGGTGATTGGACAATGCAATAGCATCATGATTGGCCAGCCAGCGCAGGAAGGCTGGCTAATACATCACGCTATTGCAATTGTGTAGTGTGACTGGTCATCTCCTTAAATATGCTGCCCTATGCAGGGACAACCAATTGTAACGCAGGAGCTTCCACCAATGATCGCTGAAGGGGGGTGGTATCCCGGAGGCTGTGTCACGCCCCAGGGAGTTAACTAGGTGTCGCAAAAACCTTCCTGTTCCTCATTTAGACGCCGCTACCATCGGGTTGAAACCAACCTGTTTTAGAGCAGTGCTCAAAAACGGGTGTCGACAGTGACCGGTGGCAACAACCTGATTTACACGCCGCTACCTCGCGGTGTTTTGACGGTGCAAGATACATTTGTCTCCGACACCCGGTTGTTTCTAACCTTCTGTAGCGGCGTGTAAAGGTACCATGAGGGATAGGGGAGGGTAAGTGGTGCTACTCTGGATCACCTGTGTGCCGGTTGCTGCTCGGAGCAAGATGTCTGTTGTCCAAACCACGATTGAAATTAAAAGAAACTCCAGCATGCGACCATCGTCTTCATAATTCAAATATTTGTCCAAAACTGTGCATAAAATTACATTGTGAAGCGTTCCCCTTTTCGGCAATGTAATTTTAAGCACAAATAAACATTTGAATTATGAAGACGATGGTTGCATGCTGGAGTTTCTTCTAATTTCAACCATGGTCTCCCGTTACCTACCTACATGCAAGCTGCGATCCTCTCAAGTTCTCCTTCTCTCCTCCCCTCTTATCACTTCTTCTCACAACCGCATACAAGATTTCTCCCATGCATGGTCCATACTCTGCAACTCTCTGCCTGAACATATCAGACTCTCGCCCACCGTGGAAACCTTCAAAAGGAACCTGAAAATACTTCTTTTCCGACAAGCCTACAACCTGCAATGATCCTCAGTCTACAGAACTGCTGAGCGACCAGCTCTACCCCCTCCTACTGTATCCTCACACATCCCTTGTAGACTGTGAGCCCTTGCAGGCAGGGTCCATTCACCTTCTGTACTTGTGTGCCTTGTATTGCTCTTCTTTATTGTACTTGTCTATGTATGCAGGGGCGTAACTACAACAGGTGCAGGGGTTGCAATCGCACCTGGGCCCTGCAGCCTAGGGGGGCCCCAAAAGTCCCTTCGGTCCATAGAAAAAGACTAATACTATTAAAGATTTGCAATAATTGGGGGGCCCCGTTGAAACTTTCGCATCGGGGCCCCTGGGCCTGAAGTTACGCCACTGTATGTATGCCCCTTTTCACATGGAAAAAATGGCCATATAATAATAATAATAAAATGGGCACAGGACACCTGACAGTTTCCCTTTAATCTCAGCAGCAATGGCATTATGGTACTTCCACAATAGAGAGCACCATGAATGTATCCCATCCCCAGTCCTACACTGCACAGCCCGGCTCATACTGACTGCAGAGGAGGGCTCTCATGCTAAAAGCTCCATTCTGGGGAGACGTCACAATCCCGCGCCGCCCTGTTCACAGCAGTGAGGTCACTTGCCGGCCGGCTTCACCCGGGCGCGCCATGTCCCACGCCCACTCTGCCCGCCTTTCCTGTAGACTGGTGAGGGGAGTGGCCATCGCGGAGTGGGCGGTGCCAGCGTCTGCTTTCTCCCAGCTAATTGGCAGTCTGTGTACTGGTATGAATGGAGAGGGAAACCAGCTCCGCCCACCCGCCGCCTTAGGGCGGAGAGCACGCGATGCAGCTGTGGTGGGCTCTACCTTACTACATGAACGCACACGCCGTGCAGCAAACAAAGGGCGAGAACGAGCACGGATCGGGAGCGAGCGCCATAGGTAGCAACGGCATGGATGAGCCCCGAGGAGAGGAGGAGCCGGGCGGAGGGAGCCCCCGGGGGCCACAAGAAGGAGACACTTCAGGACCGACAGGCACCCGGGGGCGAGCTACACAGGTGTCACATCATGGCAGTGAAGAGAAGTGCCACATGCCAGTCCGGAGCCATGGCCGCCTGGATGCCCTCACTGATGAGCCAGCCTACGGTGAAGTCCTTCTGGAACAGACCCCGCCTGGCCGGGCGCCCGAGCTGGCAGTGCCCTGTCCCGGACAGGTGTGTGCGCCCTTCCCCGCTCCCGCCACTCAGGACTTGTCTCTCGTGCTGGACTCGCTCTCAGTTCTGGGACTTCATGATGAGTCTGCGGAGGACCAAGCGCTGGATTCAGGGCTCCCGAGCCCGGACGACATGTATGGAGAGATGACTGCGGAGCAGCTGCTGCTCACAGGGGCCCGTAGGAAAGGGGCCAACATGACGGAGGGCGTCCCAGTGCCCAGCTCCGAGCACGTAGCCGAGATCGTGGGGCGGCAAGGTGAGTGGTCCTGGGGGTATGGTATGTGCTGGCGTTACATGGACACACCAGACAGGGTCCTGGGGGGTATGGCCTGTGCTGGCGTTACCCGGACACGACAGACGGGGTCCTGGGGGGTATGGCCTGTCCTGGCGTTACCCGGACACGACAGACGGGGTCCTGGGGGGTATGGCCTGTGCTGGCGTTACCCGGACACGACAGACGGGGTCCTGGGGGGTATGGCCTGTGCTGGCGTTACCCGGACACGCCAGACGGGGTCCTGGGGGGTATGGCCTGTGCTGGCGTTACCCGGACACGACAGACGGGGTCCTGGGGGGTATGGCCTGTCCTGGCGTTACCCGGACACGACAGACGGGGTCCTGGGGGGTATGGCCTGTGCTGGCGTTACCCGGACACGACAGACGGGGTCCTGGGGGGTATGGCCTGTGCTGGCGTTACCCGGACACGCCAGACGGGGTCCTGGGGGGTATGGCCTGTGCTGGCGTTACCCGGACACGCCAGACGGGGTCCTGGGGGTTATGGCCTGTGCTGGCGTTACCCGGACACGCCAGACGGGGTCCTGGGGGTATGGCCTGTGCTGGCGTTACCCGGACACGCCAGACGGGGTCCTGGGGGTTATGGCCTGTGCTGGCGTTACCCGGACACGCCAGACGGGGTCCTGGGGGTTATGGCCTGTGCTGGCGTTACCCGGACACGCCAGACGGGGTCCTGGGGGGTATGGCCTTTGCTGGCGTTACCCGGACACGCCAGACGGGGTCCTGGGGGGTATGGCCTGTGCTGGCGTTACCCGGACACGCCAGACGGGGCCCTGGGAGCTGTGATATCTACTGCCTCCTACTGGGCAAATTCCAACTGTTGCTTGCCCTACAGTCGTTGCCGGTAAAATAGGTTGCCCTCATCCTATGTTAAACCCTTTTACTAGTATTGATACATCTATACATTTCACTACATGTAATGCATTATTAGTTATAACGTCACCTATATCAACCAGAGTGCAGCTTTCAGCATTGAAGCTGCTGAGTTAAAGAGAAAGCTGAGCTCTGATTGATTGCTATGGAAAGCTAGATCCTTACCATGCATAACCAATAATCTATAATATAATACTGAAAGTGTCCTTCTGTCCATAGCCAGGATGACCGATGTGTCTGTGCAGTGCTATGTTCAAGTTGTAGTTCAATCGTTTAATAAAATGATGCCACAATCTGTGTGTTCACATACCGCAAACTCCAGGGCCATTTAATTGAAGACATGCCTGTGGGAAGAATACCACCAGTTTGTTTCAGATGATATTCCCCCAGACAGTGTCTTAAAGACAATGGCCCCAGAGATGACGGCATGTACTAACTCTGGTGCCATTGTATTGAATGATTCAACTGCAGCGTGAACATAGCACTGCTCTGTCGCCAGTCATAGCGGTGATGGCGGCAGCCATTGTGCAAAATGTAAGAAAAAACGGGAGGAATAGATAAAGAAAACCCACAGTGCCCCGCATCAGCAAGAAAACTTTAAAGAGGACCTGTCACACCTCTCCCACCCCCCAATGGATGTGAGTCCAAGGGCAGCACTGAATGCAGCATGTCTGCTGCATTCAGGCAAGTGGTCCCCCGTGTCTGATGGCGCCCGGTACACTGAGATAATGGTTTAGTAAAACTTACAAGCTGGAGCCAAGTAGGCTGTCTCTGTGCCGCCTCCCTGCTGCCAATCACATCCTCCTCCGCTCTCTCTGCTCCCTGTGCTGGTGACGGAGGCAGGGTTAGGTAATGCTTATCCCCTCCCCCTGCCGGCTGTCCTGCCTCCTGCTGTGATGTCAGAGCATTTCCCCGCCCAGCTCCATAGCATAACATGCAGCTGGGCGGGGAAATGCTCTGACATCACAGCAGGAGGCAGGACAGGCAGCCGAAGGCTGAGATAACATTACCTACTGCGTCACCTGCACAGACAGAGCGAGGAGGAAGTGATTGGCAGCAGGGAGGCGGTACAGAGACACAGGCTGCTGCACCAGGGACCGCCCATTTGGCTCCAGATTGTAAGTTTTACTGAACTATTATCTCGGGGGATCGGGCGCCATCAGACATGGGGCACCCCTTGCCTGAATGCAGCAGAGATGCTGCATTCAGTGCTGCCCTTAGATTGTAATATTTGGGGGGGTGACAGGTTCTCTTTAAGAAAGACCCCAGAGTTGCCACTGAAATTGTGGTTTACTGAGGAGTTTTTGTACAATAAATTCATTTTGTTTTCAGGTAATGCATCAATAAAATAAAAAATGTGCAGATAAATATGCTCGCCATGCAGACATAGAACAGGTTCAATAGCTAGTAGCTGTATAACCCTTAATGATCAGGCCCAATTTTGGAAACTTGACCAGTGTAACTTGATTACTAACTGGAGAACAGAAGGAGTTAAACGCTACTTTTCACTTTTTTTAAGTAAATATATCAGTGATGGCGAACCTGTCAGGGCCGAGTGCCCAAACTGCAACCCAAAACTTAATTTTTTATTGCGAAGTGCCAATAGGGCAATTTAACCTAAATTACAGGAGTGGACGTCACAAGCGCTGCACAGGGGAGAAGCCGCAGACGCAACTCTCTCCCAAGGTACAGTGCTTGCTATCTTGACACCCTGATGATCAATTCTATTATTTTAACAATTAATTGCTTTTAAACCTTTGCAGTCTTCTCTTCAGCAGTGGTCATTCAGCTCATGTGTGCAGTCAGCCACTCCCACTGCCCTTTCCAGACACAGCACGTGGATTGATCTGAATGGAAAAACAAATGCAGAACGTTAGATGGGAGATAGATTTTATCATGGAATGAAAGCAGATTCCACACTGAAATCCTGGTCCCTGTCATGTAGCTATGTGCTCCGTCCTGACCCTCTCCTTGAGGTTATGCGCTCTATCCTGACCCTCTCCTTGTAGTAATGTGCTCCATCCTGTCCCTTTCCTTGAGGTTATGTGCTCCGTGCTGACCCTCTCCTTGTAGTTATGCACTCCATCCTGTGCCTTTCCTTGTGGTTATGTGCTCCTTCCTGACCCTCTCCTTGTAGTTATGCGCTCCATCTTGTCCCTTTCCTTGAGGTTATATGCTCCATCCTGACCCTCTCCTTGTAGTTATGCGCTCCATCCTGACCCTCTCCCTGTAGTTATGCGCTCCATCCTGACCCTCTCCTTGTAGTTATGCGCTCCATCGTGTCCTTTTTCCTTGAGGTTATGTGCTCCATCCTGAACTGACGGTGCCATAGTGTCGGCAGTTCAACGCATCAGTGCAGAGGCGAGGCCGCGTGCCAGTGGAGACGGCTCTGCATGCCCTCTCTGGCACGCGTGCCATAGGTTCACCATCACTGTCCTAGGTGATGGCTCATTTGAAGCCATTCCATGTCAAGTGAACCAATGATTATTACCTCTATATTTTTAATTCTTTTTGGATTTTGTTATTTGATAATAACATGTCAGACAATGCAAAATGTGAAGATAAAAAAATTCTTAAAATGTTTGGGTTTTTTTTAAATGATTTTCAAAGTTCAGAAAAAGTGTGAATTTGGGTGTTGCCTGCCTTAACATTTCACCTCATAACTCAGGGTAGAAATAATATAGAGAAAATAAACACCATTCTTCTCAGAACTGTATAGGCTTTCACCAGATATTTCACGAGGATCTTTAATATTTTGCCCATGTGAATGCAAACGCAAAGTTTTAAAATGCATTTCCAAAAAAATCGGTTTCATTAAAAAATTTCCAAAAATACACGTCTGCTATCTCCTAGCCACTTGTGTACCAAAATTCAAGTTGAGATCGCGATGGGATCATATTTTAAAATATTTAACTATTGTATTATAAATGGGTCATTCCATATCAAGTGATCTAAATATGAATTATTTTTTTTTACCTGACGTCTTCAGATTTTTTTTATTTTTTTTTCTATTTGAAGTACAACTTTAATTACAAATTAAAAGTTTTGAATTTTTTTTCTTCATCAGTTAATGTTTTACAGGTTTGTAAAGTTTTTAAAAAAAGCGCAATTTTTGGCCTCGTATGACTTTACATTTTTTATCATATTTTTCATGCCTGCATTGATTGGATGTTTCATATAAATCCTTCAATCTTGTACCAGCCTAAGATTTTTTTTTTTCTTTTCTTGTTTTGTCCAATTTTTTTCAAAAGGATTGCAACAGCATATATGATAAAATATTGTTCCTTGGGAAGTAGCAGCCATTGCTGTGAGAAAAATAGTTAATATTAAGGAAGATGGGGAGTAAAAGTAAAGATTTACAGTACGCAGCTTCTTCTGTCTGTGGATAAACACTGCGGTTTTGGCAGCTTTTTACTACCAAGTCTTTACCACATCTGCATCAGTATTTTCTTAATTGCTTAATTGCTAGTGAAAACGATGGCAGCTTTATATATATATATATTTATATATTTATGCTGTGTTTATTGCACCGATCAAAAAGTAGTGCAAGCAGTGATTTACTCACTCTCTGACACTGTTTAACCCCATTGAAATGAATGAGGGGTGTTTTTCTGACCGATGATCACTCAGAATAGCACTGTGTGTTTATTAGCCCTTAATAGCAAAAGCACTACACTATTAATATAAATTTACTCAATCTTTAAACACACTCACCAATATTGTAGTACACGTAGAGTCTCTAGATGCCTTTGTACAGACTATTGTTCAAGAGTGAACATGTCCAGGTATGTCAGGACATGAAAGCTCTGAAGCTCTATCTTACTTCCTGACTTTGCAGTGGGCAGATACTTAACATGATTGACAGAGCTGCTGGCCTGTCATCTGCTCTGCATTTACTGTCCCCCTGTTCATTCTCAGATTGAGACCTAACAAAGCTTTCTCCTTTGTTCTCCTTCTACTAAGCTGTAACATAATGAAATAATACAGTAATATCTAAAAATCATGGATTATTTGGTAAATATAGACCCCACACTTTTAGACCACACGCTGAACAGATCTGAATTCAAGATTTTCGATTTGACACTAATAGTTAAATATTTTAAAATTTGATCCCATCGCGATCCCAACTTGAATTTTGGTACAGATGTGGCTAGGAGCATAGCAGACGCACGTGCATTTTTGGAAATTGTTAAATTAAACAAAGTTTTTGGACATGCGTTTTAAAATTTTGCGTTTGTGTTGGCGTGGGTAAAATATTAACAAAGATACTGTTGTGACACAACTGCTGAAAGCCTGTACAGTTCTGAGTAGAATGGTGTTTATTTTGTTTCTCTATCTTATTTTTAGCCTGAGATATGATAGAAAATGTAAAGCCATGCCAAAAATGTGCACTTTTTTAAAACTTTAAAAATCCGTAAAAAAAAAAATTAACTGGTGAAGAAAAAAATTCAAAGCTTTCAAATTGTAATTAACTAAAGTTGTACTTCATATATAAAAAAAATAAAAACAAATCTAAAGACGTCAGGTTAAAAAAAAAAAAAATCTTATTTGGATCACTTGACATGGAATGACCCGGGAGCAGGATACAGCTCATTCCATACTTTGTCTTTCTGGTAGTAGGAAGTTGGCCACACAATGGCAGTCACCTTACTAACATAATTTCATCCTTGCAGCCTCTGGGCTGGATGATCAACTGGACAAATTTAAAGCTTGTTCCGGTAAGCCTTCAGACCTTCCTAGGTTTGCATCTGGATTCTGTAAGTCAACGATGTCCTCTTCTGGAAGAAAAGATGCTCATTTTATTTGCAAAGTTAGAAGGGCAATAGACAACCCAGAATTGTCTTTTAAGAGATGCTTTGTCTCATCTGGGGTCCCTAACTTCCTGCATCCCTATGGTTCAATGGGCCCAGTTTCACTCCAGATGTCTGCAACAAGAGATCCTCAATACAGAAGAGCGATTGCAGGGTCGCCTTAATTGCAGAATGGTGCTGTCAGTAGCTATTAGATTACCTATCCTGATGGCTAGATCGAGGTCATCATCTATCCAGTGGGGTGCCTTGGATCATCAGGCCTTTTAGGATAATTACTACAGATGCGAGTCCCAAGGGATGGGGCCTCACTTGAAAGATGGCTTAGCCCTGGACCGGTGGTCCTTGGCGGAAGCAGAGAATTCTTCAAATTTAAGAGTTAAAAGCAATCAAACATTCTCTAATTCACATTTGTCTGTAGCTCATGTCCGAATATTCTCCAAAAACACAATGTCAGTTGCCTATATAAATCATCAAGAAGGAACTCTATCAAGGACTCCCACTAGAGTCCACAACTAAGATTTATAGTAAAGTTTGGGGAAAGTTCCTTGAATCCTATCCTAGCCCCTTCTCCAATGATCTGCTAATTTCTGCAGTCTTAGACCTAGCTCCTGGCCTTTCTGTAGAAATTCTGTTAGCACCCTAAAGGTACAGATCTCAGCTTTGGGTGCTTTATATCACTATAACATTGCTTGTGATTGATGGGTTTCGAGGTGTTTTTATTTTTTTATAAAGCATGTGACTATAGCAACCCTGTCCACATAGCCAGGTTACCTCCTTGGGACTTGAAGCTAGTGCCTAATGCCCTGGCAGGTCTTCGATTTGAGCCCCTAGATTCTGCCTCTATGAAATGTTTGTTCTTCAAAACTGCTCTGTTAGTGGCCCTGACGTTGACTAGGAGAGTTAGTGACATTGAGACTCTTTTTGTAGATTCTCCTTTTTCTTTTAGTTTTTCAGGACAAGATAATTTTGCACCCATATCCAGCTAATCTCCCTAAAGTCACCTCTAGGTTCCACAGGAGGCAGATTTATCTACCTTCCTTTTTTCCAATCCCTCTACGCCTGTGGAAGAAAAAGTCCACACATTAGATGTTAGGAGAGCTGTTCTAGAAAATATAGATACAACTCAGTCCTGGAGGCAGAGTACGGCTTGCTTTGTGTCCTTTCAGGGCCACAGGAAGTGGTTTGATGTCACAAAGAGCACTCTGGCTCGTTGGATCAGAGATGCGATCTGTCTGGCGTACTCGGTTAAAGATGAAAATTCCCCGGAAGGCGTGAGGGCAGTGTAGCCTATGGCATTCTCCTAGGCGGAGAAGGCGGACATCTCTATTGATCTCACATCAATGACATGGTCTTCAGTTTCCACATTTTACAATCTCTACGAGCTTGATTTGTCATCTTCCTCTGACTTAGATGTTGGGAGAACTGTCCTCAATGCGGTGGCCACTCCAAGGTGATTGTCTCTGAAATTTTCTCAGTGGGTGCTGTTGTGGCAACAGGAAAAGGCTAAATTACTTACCGGTAATGTTGTTTTGCGGAGTCCATGACAGCACCTGTACTATTCCCTCCTTTATTATTCATTGGGGTTTTTAAAGACATTTTTTTTTTTTTTTTTCATTCTTTACACTTCTTAGGTTGATAGTGTTGTATATATGTAAATATATGTTTATATGTAAATATGTTTAATATTGTGAAGTTCTCATTTTGACAGTTCCTCTCATGCTCTGTAATCCAATTGAGGTGGTGAGCGGCTTCGCCCCTTTTATCTGTAGGTTTCCTGTCCCTATGGGCATGTGTGTGCCTTCGTGGACTTCGTAAAATACCATTACCTGTAATAATTTAGTCTCTGTAAACCACATTTTTGGTGCAAACTCTGAGGTCTTTCTTTAAAAGAACCTGTCACTAGTATTTCAGTTTTTTTTCTAAACCTTACCCACCACCTTTAACGTGATGTAATTGGGGTTCCCAAAACCCCTTTATATTCCCAAACATCCCCCCTGCATACCTCAGAAAATGATTTTAATCTGTCCAGCGCCATATGCTAATTTCTGTTATGGGTCATATGGGGGTCTGCACATTGCAGTTATCTCTGCCCTGCTCCATGGAAACGCCGCTCCTCCTGACTGTGTGCAACTGGATGACCCAGCGACATCATGCACACAATTGCACAGGTGCAAGACTTCAGGCACTGTGCTGCTAATGCGAGGCATTTTATTGAAGAATTCAACTACAATGTGAGCATAGCACAGCACATGCATCAGCCATCCCAGCTTTGGACAGGAGGACTTGTTCCTATCCATTCCTCCCCCTGCTGCTTTCCTCTTCTTTATTTATATTTTGCGTCACAATTACTGTAATTATCCCTATGGTCGGTGTGTGCACAATGCTATGTTCACATTGTAGTTGAATACTTAAATAAAATAGCGCCAGAGTCAGCATGCACATATCCCGTTCTCCTGTGCCATTCTCTTGAAGATACTGTCTTTGCGAATATCTTCTGAAACTAACAGGTGATGTTCACAGAGACTGTGGCTTCAATACAATGGTGCCGGAATTCGCAGTATAGGCAAACACTAACTCCAGTTCTATTTTATTGAAGAATTAAACTACAACTTAAACATAGCCCTGTGCACATATCAGCCATCCCAGCTTTGGGCAGGAGAATGTGATCAGCATTATATTATCTACTTACATAGTTGCCTTGTGACCAGATGTCCCCAACATTCGCCACCTGAAAGACAAAAAAAAAAAGTGGCCACAATATTGGCACACAAAGTGATGGATGTGCCAATATGCTGGACGCACTCCGCTGCTGTTCTTTGGGTCCTATTCCTCTGCCACCGTTCCTGCTCCTGCTGCACCGCCTGGGAGCCCTGCGCAAGCAGCCACTATGTTTGGACACAGTGTCATGTGCAGTAGCAGTGCAGGTGTCCAAACAGGGCAGCTGCAATCTCTCATGTGCATTGACAATGGCTGTATAGCTTTGCCCCTTCATGTCACATGACATGTCACATTTCCACATGTTCTTTACAATCACTAATACAATTGATGCTGATCTCCTCCCCCTCCTGTACTGATCACATGGCAATGACCTCATCACAGGTCCTTCACGTCTCATCTTCTGGGTGTAGGAACACTGCAGAGTTGGAGGACTTCTGATGACGCCACTGTCAAGTGACCAGGGAGCTGAGCTCAGGAGACATGAGGTGAAGGACCTGTGATGTCACCGCATTGTGATCAGTACAAGAGGAGATGGAGCTCAGCAGTGATTGGATTTATTGCAGTGAAGGACCTGTGGAGGTTGTCATGTGACATAAAGGGGCGTAGCTTAGAGACAGCACAAGGGGAAGACTGCTCAAAGGAGAGAGCACGTGAGGTGAGAAGATGGCACAGGGGGAGAACACAGCACACGGGGCAGAGGGAACGGGGGGGAAATGACAGATCAAAGGAGAGTGCACATAGGAGGCAGAGACTGGGGGGGGGGGGGGGGAGGGGAGATGGCCGCCACAGAGCCCACCCATATCATGATTTCACAGCCCCTACCGATCTAGTCAACCCTCTCTCATCTACCCATCAGTCACCCCCTCCCAGACAGGACAATGTGTCCTGCCTAATTGAGCAGCTCTCCGCAGTGAGCATTTGTACATCTGAGAACAAACACTTCCTCTTACTTGGGTGTTGATGTCATACAAGGTCCTATCGACACATTGGTTCTCATTCTGCTCTCTGTACAGAAACAGATCTCCAAATTCCAGCTTGGTCTAGGACCTATTGTGCTGTCACGTCCACGTGATTGAACGAGGAATGGTGAAGTGTTGGATGGTGCTAAAGCTTTCTGAGGGAGGGGGGGGGAGATTGCTGCTTAATCGGTTAATAATGCATTGTCCCCTCTGGGAGGGGTGACTGGTAAGGAGCATTTAGTGAATAAGTTATTTTATAGAATTTCTAAACATTATTCAAGTGTAACAGGCAGCTCAGCATTATACAGGGTGGGACATTTATATGGATACACCTAAATAAAATTGAAATGGTTGGTGATATTAACTTCCTGTCTTGAATGTGGTTGTGGGAAGAGGGGATAAGAGGCCTGAGAGAAGGCGATTATGTGCGGATCGGAGTTTACGTGCAGGTGAGTATCGGGAGTCCATGTCACAGATTTACAGAAGAGACAGGTTGCGGATGGATTTGTATGTTATTGTTAGAGTTTTGAACTGGAGTCTTTGGGCAATGGGAGACCAGTGAAAGAATTGGGAGAGCGGAGAGGCTAGTTTAATAGCGAGGGTGGCTGGGACAGGTGGATTAGTCTGGCTGCAGAGTTTTGGTACCTTTTACACGCCGCTACTGGATGGTGGCAACAACCGGGTACATGAGAGAAATGTATCTTGCACCGCCAATTCAACCCGTGGTAGCGGCGTATGAAGACGGTTGTAGCCACCCGCCAGTAGCGGCACCTGTTTCCGAGCACTGCGCTAAAACAGGTGGTTACCCAGCCGATGGTAGCGACCTGTATCGGCGTGTAAAGAAGGAAGAGAAGGGTTGTTTCTACACCATGCTATGTACCTGGTATGTAGCTGGGGCGTGACACAGCCTCCGGGTTACCGCGCCCCATCAGCGATCATTGGTGGAAGCTCCTGCGTTACGATTGGTAGTCGCTGCATAGGGAGGCATATTTAAGGAGCTGACCAGTCACACTACACAATTTCTCAAGCGTCATGTATTAGTCAGTCTCCTGCGCTGGCTGTCCAATCATGATGTTATTGCTTTGTCCTATCAGCGTATGGAATTCTCGTAATCCACAATTCTGGCACGCCTATGTGTTGTCCCTGCTGCACCAGGTCCGCCCATATTAGCTTGTTGTAGCGGTGTGTAAATGAGATAAGGTGCTCTGCAGAAGGTAACTTGAGACACCTGGCGGTGTATCCAGAGATAGATGAAACCTACTGTAGCGCACCTTGTTGCGGCGTGTAAAGGTGCTGCGATTACAGTTTGCAACCGTTTGTGCGTGCTCGTGCACGTGAAGTACCTGGTTGTACCCACCATCCAGTAGCGGCGTGTAAAGGTACCATCTAGGATAGATTTTAGGGGTGTGACAGTGTTAGAAAGAAGACCACAGTGGTTGCAGTAGTCCAGGCGGGAGGTAATGAGGGCATGCACTAGTGTTTTTACAGACTCTTGGTTAAGGGATGCATGGATTCGAGTTGAGGGTTACCCCGAGGCAGAAAGCATGCGGGACTGTTGAGTTAGCAGCCATTGACTTTGATGGATAGTTTTGTTATGGGGCAGTGGGTTTGAGTGAGAAGGAAGACTGATAATAAATTCCATTTTGTTCAAGCCGAGAAAATGGATGAAAAAGCAGATGGCCATTGGGGAATGCTGGTTAGCAAGGAGGTGATATCTGGTCCAGAGAGGTAGACCTGCGTGCCATCAGCGTAGAAATTATCCTAAAATCCTTGGACTTCTATGAGCTGTCCCAGGCCGAAAGTGTAGATGGAGAAGAGAAGGGGTCAAAGAACTGAACCTTGGGGGGCAGCGGGCGAGATGAAAAAGTGGTTTAGAAGTGGGAAATAGTGAAAGTTTGGTAAGGTAAGTATGAAGAGATCCAAGAGTTGGTAAACTGTCAAAGAGGGAGCAGGTGGGAGGTCAGTTAAAATGGACATGCTGCTCCAGCAGCTTTAAGGCAGAGGAGAAGTGATGAAACAAACTTTTTTTTTTTTTTTTAATCAGACCAGAGAATCTTATTTCTCGTAATTTGGGAGTCCTTCATGTGTTATTTTTGCAAACTCTATACAGGTTTTCATATGTCTTACACTGAGGAGAGGCCTCAATTGGACCACTCTGCCATAAAGGTCCAACTGGTGGAGGGCTGCATTGCAAAGTTGACTTTGTGGAACTTTCTGCCATCACCATACTGCATCTGTGGATCTGTTCCTCCGTGATCGTGGGGATCTTCTTTACATCTTTTACCAAGTAAATCAATAGTAAAGGAAAAGGAGAGACGGCTTCACCGCCTGTTTTCACCTGGATTCCTGCACTCGGTGTGGAGGTTTGGCCACCGCCCAGTAGATAATTTGAAAGGAAGAATCACCAGTGCTAGTCTTTTCTTTAGCAATCCTTTATTTTAAGTATTCAAATTTAAGAACATTTTCAGCGTACTAGCGCGCGCTAGACCCGTTTAAGAAGGCACCCCTTCCTTAATCATTGGCAATTTACAATAAACCTCACAATACATTTATAGAAAAAAACAAACCCACCCATCAAGAATTATCAATTGTTTGTAAAACACTCATGGCCACTTTACACGTCCCAATATCGTTCCAATATTGGATACAACGTCACGGGAGCGCGCACGTTTTTGGCACTAGTCCAAGATCGCATAGGAGATGTTACATAGATATCAGCAGACTACTCAACTGCGATATCTACGCCCCCTCCTTTGCGCTGTGTACGAGCGACCCAGGGAACGACCATTTAACATGGGAGTGAATAGGCGAAGTTGTGCTCCAAATCGTAGTTGTGTTGTCACACAGCATGATCCTGCCAATATCAGCCAGTTGGAGAGCCTGCACAATTCCCCCCCCCCCCGATATAGTTTTGGCATCGTTCTTGCATCGCATTGCTCATTTACACCTTACAACGCATGAACGATATCGGCGCCAACGCACGAACCACGTGACTTTTTATTGTTGTTGAACGATATCGTGCCGTGTAAAGTGTGTGTGTGTGTGTGTGTGTTTGTGGTCATGTATGAATTGTATGTATATGCTCAATTGATTTATTTGTTATTAGAATAATTTGAAATTGCTTTATTTGTCTGAATAAATTGCAAGAAAAATCTGATCTTTTCTAATTTTATTAAAATAAAGGGGAATAATTAATGATCAAGGACCTATACCATCTGAATTTGGGTACACAATATAGAGATATATATCAATGGTGTGTTGCACAGATGAATTCCTCATATACTTGGGTGCATAAAATCATAACACATAGTAATTTATCTTATAGAATTATCTTGTGAGAATGTCACTGTAACTAACTTACTGATTTAATTTTATGGGTTTTATGAAAAGAGCATCTATCATTATTGTTATGCATATATAAAATCACTGTGTATACAATTTAAACGCCAAAATCAAAATAAAACATATAACCAGGTGGCGGCGGTTTAAAACAATTTAGGCTTGAGTAATGGTTTCCATTCATGAGGGCAATCCGTGTCCTCTTCATGTTTTACATGAATCTAAAGCCATATCCATGCTATCCACTTGGTGGCACCAATTAGACAAAGAAAAACAGTACATTTGAGTTAAACTAAAATGTGGAATGCTGTACTTATGAAATGGTCACTATATTTGTAATCATGAATGGTGCCCTTAATAATTAACACATAATAGGTTAACTTCACAGGCAAGTTAAATCACACCCTTGTTTCAACAAAGTGTATTTATACACATGAAAAGGCTGTTGATAAAACTACAATGTAACAGCCTGTGTTGGTGTTTTCTGTTCATAAGGTCAATCAGTGTTTCCTTTGTAATTTACAATCCTAAAGGTACCGTCACACGGGGAGATCTCGCCGGCGATGTTGCGGCGATCTCATGAAGGCGCACATCGCTGCAGCATCGCTCGTGAGACGTCACACGTAGCAATCTTACCGTCAACCCAGGTCGAATTGGCGATTCCGGAATCACCTGAAACAATGCTGAAGCGATGTTGGCTTTTCAGATCGCCGTGTCACACAGCACCACCTCACCGTCAATGTGGCATACAGAATGGATTGTCTGAACACAGACATCGCCTGTGCCATTGCTATCGCCGCGTCACACGGCAGTAGGCATACTGATCGCTCAAGCTACATCGCCTGATTTCCCGACACTGTAGGGAAATCTCTGAACTCAGAATCAGAGATGAATCGCCGTTCAGTTGCCCTGTTACACGCGGCGACTCACAGGCGATGTCGCTTCAACATCGCCTGAACAGGAAGATCTCGCGACATCGCCGGCGATATCTCCCCGTGTGACGGTACCTTTATAGAAGTTCCTGTTGGCTATTCCATTCATGAGGACAATCAGTGTTCCCTTTGTAACTTACAATTCTCACAACAGCCCATGTTGGTAATTTCATTCATAAGGATAATCAGTGCTGGTCTTAAAATCGGTATAAATAAGTAACAACAAGGAAAATGGTGTGCCTATTCCTATTTTTGTAATTTAATCTGCTCCATTTGGTGGTGATGTTTCCCCTATATGCATGGGGATAATCCTCACCAATGTTACATTACAGAGGCTTTGCTCAGGATTCTTATTTATAAGAATGTCAAGGTTTTTGTCTTGCAAATTATTCAGACAAATAAAGCAATTTCAATTATTCTGATAAATAAATCGAGTATATTCATACATGGCTATATATAAATATCTAAGGGCCCTTTCACATCTGCGTTTTTCGTAATTCGCGGCAGATGCGGTGAAAAAACCGCATCTGCCGCGTTTACCGCATAACCGTTCCACTTGCGGCGCGGTTGCGGTTTTTTCTATGCAATGTATAGGCATACTTGCGGCAGGTGCGGCAAGTGCGGTTTTGCACTTGCGGCAGGTGCGGCCGCGAAAAAAAACGCAGTAAGCCGCGGTTTTTTTCGCGGCCGCACCTGCCGCAAGTGCAAAACCGCACTTGCCGCACCTGCCGCAAGTACGCCTATACATTGCATAGAAAAAACCGCAACCGCGCCGCAAGTGGAACGGTTATGCGGCAATCGCGGCAGATGCGGTTTTTTCACCGCATCTGCCGCGAATTACGAAAAACGCAGATGTGAAAGCACCCTAATATATAAAGCTGTGTGTGTGTGTGTCCGGGATTGGCAACTACAGCCACAAAATTTTGCACAGTCACACGTCTGGACCCCGAGAGCGTCATAGGCTATGTTGTGAGGTGAAATTTTAACCCTGCGCGTTCCAATAAACCAAACAATTTTACCCATCTCTACATAATGGGGGAAAAAGTGAAAGGAAAAGTGTTGGAGGCAAATTGACAGCTGCCAGATGTGAACAAGGGGGACTTAAAGAATGAGAGCAATGGCGCCAAAGAGCATATACCGTACAGTTGCTAAGATGGGGCCCCGACATAGGATACTCACCACACACGGGGATATGAACATTCACAAAATGCGCCACAGACTACCACGTGCTTGAACACATATACCACTCTCACCACACATACACCAACTTCGCCACATAATCGCCCTAAAACACATGTCCGGGATTGCCATCTACACAGTCACAACTACAGCTGCAGAATTTTTGTATCTCGAGAGCGTCATAGGCTATGTTGTGAGGCGAAATTTTAACCCCGCGCATTCCAATTCACCAAGCAATTTTGGCCCTATCTACATAATGGAGAGAAAGTGACAGTTACCAGTTGACAGTTGTTAATGACAGCACCAAAGACTAACAGCATATACCAGCATATAGTCACTAAGGTGGGGCCCCAACATGGGATATTCACCACGCACGGGGACATGTATACACACCACATGCACACAAAGAGTAACAGCTAAGGTGGAGCCCCTGTTTATGTAGAAAAAAGCCCAGGTTTAGATTCCGCGCAGACCACAAAGCAGGAAGGGTATGTCTGATGTCCGTTTATTGAGCCAACGCGTTTCACAGCAGGACTTGCTGCTTCCTCAGGGCAAAAGGTGGAGCCCCAACATTGGACACTCACCACAAAGACACACACAACACAGACAAACTCATTACCCCCAACACACAGGGACACACACATACACACCAGAGACACCCCTCCCCCCACAAGGACACACACCCCAGGGACACGCGCGCACCCCAGGGACACGCGCGCACCCCAGGGACACGCGCGCACCCCAGGGACACGCGCGCACCCCAGGGACATGCGCGCACCCCAGGGACACACACAGATGTGTACAAATCACCTAACACAACTCTCCTCATATGTCTGGTATCTTTAATCTCCAAAAATAAACATCTGATTAAAAACAGCCAATGTGCAACAAATGTGCCATATAGGGAATTAAGGCCGATGTCAGTCACATGAGCTGTCTTTCATGTGTATGTGTGAGGTAATATATACTACCCGGCGGGGGGGGAGAGTTTACTGTTGGCTGGAGATTTATTAGGCTGCCTATAGCAACCAATCACAGCTCAGCTTCTATTTTCCTACAGGTCATTAATATGACATATTCAAATTCTATTTTGGTATAGCTAACAGCAGTTATTTATTAATCCGGGCTATGTAGTGTATGTGTGTGTGTGTGTGATATACATATATATATTATACTAGCTGGGTGCCCGATGCACATGCATCGGGATTCTAGCAGAGCAAGTCTCTGACTCGCAATGGCCGCTTCGCGGCCAATGCTTCGCGCTGCTAAGGCGACTCGCCATGCCCGCTGCGCGGGCATAGCGAGTCGCCTTAGAACTGCTCGCAATGGCCGCTGCGCGGCCAATGCTTCGGGCGTATCCACATGACCACGCTGACTCGCAGCGTGAGCGGACTCAAAAGGGGCAAAAAACCCATTCGTGATTATATATATTATATAATAATAATATATATAATATATATGTGCGTGTGTATGTATAATATATGTGTATATATGTATGTATGTATGTGTGTGTATATATATATATATATATATATATATATATATATATATATATATATATGTGT
>JARQOC010000003.1:396173208-396221612 GCA_033576535.1 Allobates femoralis | reverse complement strand
CAACATTTTGAGCTCACTGCCACTGTGAGCCCTGGTTACTCAGCGAATGATGTCACTACTCCCCTGTGGCAGTTTCTGACTGCCGCGGGTGACATCACTCACATAGCCCTTGCGGTCAGTGTGATTGCAGACTCTGCAGGGAGGGACGCTTCTCTCCCTGCAGACTCTGCATGAAGGATCGTGAATTTGTTTTCTCTTCTAATAAAATTATTTTTCTCTGAGTGTTGTGTATTATTTCCTATTTACTAGAAATTCCTAATGGACGGGTCTAACATTACAGCCCGCAGCCACCCAAGAAAATAGTGCATTTATTGAAGCACCATTTTTTGGCGCTGTACCCAGACTCTTACAGATGCCCTGGTGCCAGTGGCAAACTGGGTAATAAAGGTCAGCTTTTTTATTGGCACCAAGCCCGAGTTTCATAATGGCGGGTCAGTGGTAGAACAGGCCGGCCATTAGGAATCTTTAGTAAATAGAATGCACCACACAGAGAAAAATATTTTTATTAGAAAAAAAAAAACACAATCAAAATTTGTACTCCATCTTTATTATTATCCAACGTACTCCAAAACGATGGTCCCACGACGCTCAATCGCCTCTACAACACCAGAGACTGCAGCAAGGGATCAAGTATCCTCTTGTTGCAGTCTCTGGTGTCATAGTAATTGTGCACTGTATGGCAGATCATTGCCATACAGTGCACCATCACCGACCACAGAGACTACAACATGGGATCAAGTGTCCTCTTGTTGTAGTCTCTGGGGTCACAGTGATGATGCACTGTATGGCATATCACTGACACCAGACTACAACAAGAGGACACTTGATCCCTTGTTGTAGTCTATGCGGTCAGAGTCATGGTACACTGTATGGCAACAATCTGCTGTACCATGCACCAGGATTCCACCCATCCATCCACCCATTAAGGCTCCCCCTCCACCCATCTATCCATCAGCTTGCAACAGCAGAGGAGCTTGGGAGAGGTGGCAGCGGGGAACGAAGGTGTGTGGGGGCAGCAGGGGAGCACAGGGAATGGAAAGGGGGGGGAGTGGGGAAGAAGAAATAGCGGGAGAGGGAGGAGAAAGAGGGTGGGGGGTGAGGAGGAAGAGACATGGGGGGGGGGGCTGGAATTACCAGCGGGTGCAGGGTGGCTGTGGAGCGGCTTTGATGGGAGTGATCATCCCATCAGATCACTTCCATCAGAGCAGGAAGAGGTGATGCCCGCCCCCCTCTAGTGTTCCAGCCTATGAAAGGGAGCTAAGACCGCCCCTTCCATAGGTGGACAGAGGATCGCAGTGACTGACAGTTCAAACAGCCAATCACCACGATCGTGGGGGCGGGGTGGGGAATCCACCCAGCCTTACCTCAAGCCCCGGTGTTCAGTGATTAGAATCACTGAACATCAGGGCCCGATGGCGGTTACCGTGGCAACAGTGCCGTGGTAACCGCCATGATGTTGCACAACATCATAGGTCGGAAAGGGGTTAATGGCTAAAAGGTATCAACCACTGAGGACTCTCAGATTGTAATATATTTTTTTCTGGCTAACAGTACAAACATTTTTTACCTTATCTAAAGAATGGAATTTTTCTTTACTATTGAATGGATTCTCACAATAAGACCATGGTCACACAATCAGTATTTGGTCAGAGTTTCACATTAGCATTTGTAAGGCTAAATCAGGTGTGGGGGTCATTCTATATCAAGTGATTCAAATGAATATTTTTTTTTACCTGACATCTCTAGATGATTTTTTTATTTTTTTTTTCTATATGAAGTACAACTTTAGTGAATTACAAATTAAAAGTTTTGAATTTTTTTATTCATCAGTTAATTTTTTACAGACTTTTAAAGTTTTAAAAAAGCGAAAATTTTGGCCTGGTATGGCTTTACATTTTTTATCATATCTCGGGTTAGAATTAAGATAAAGAGGTGGGAGAGGCATCATTTTTCTGTTTGTAAAATGAATGTTTTCAAAACAGAAATTCATGTCATTGTAATTTTTAATTGAATATTCTTCCACCCAGAGAGCTTTCATACACCAATTTTTGAAAAGGAAAATTGCTGATTTGGCAAGTAATGGGTTAATCATAACACAACTTGCTCAGCATTTTCAACCTGAATGCATTGAACAAACCAAAAGAAAAAAGGTGATCATATCCTCAAGTGTGACTGAACAAGATTAAAAGAACCAATATTTTTACCACCTATTTATACATGTAAATTTGTTTTCTATTATATCACTAAACATGTCATTTATGAAGTGTTTAGGAATAGTACTTGAGAAAAGATGTCTGTCAGAATCAGATCTATGCGAGAGTATGAGTTATGCTTTCCTGAGTAGTGGGTATACTCTATAGAAGAATAATCCTATTCCTTGGGTCTCTTTGGAAAAGGCCCGAACAAATTACAGTCATTTGAAGCTAGTTATCACGGCTTATCTTATAGACCCTAGCAAAGCTCCACCAAATTTGCAGACACCCAAGGCAGTTATCACCGTCTGGAGAGATCTGCTCAAAAAAAACAAAATCAAAATTTAAAGAATCGCAGCTTAGTTCTTTACCACTCCAAATTTTGGAAATTTTGATTCCTAAACTGAAATTGAATAAATGATTGGAATTCGGTATCTCAACAATTCAAGATATAATTCTGGATAATAATCTTATCCCTTTCCAATCCCTCCAGGATAAATATATTCTACCTAACATGGAGAAATCAACGTCGTTAAAAATACAATTATTTCTGACTTCAAAAAACATCCTCTTTTCTCTCCCCCAGTTTATTACTGACCTCTTAAATAAACCCCTTGACAGCCCCAAATGGGTGACAAACAGTCTGTATAGGACTTATGGTGATGATATTGAATTACTAATAACTAAAAACATATCTTGGGAAAAAGAACTCCAAGTTCAGATAGACATATCTCAACTTTCTAAATCTCTAGACATCATTTACTCGAACACCTTGTGTGCTTCCCTACATGAGTCCCACTATAAGATCCTGTCTAGATGGTACTGGACACCGGAGAGGATCCACCAAATTTCACCATCAACATCATCCGACTGTTGGGGGGGATGCGGGAGGGTGGGGACTCTCTCACATATCGTCTGGGGGTGTCCCAAACTAAATAATCTCTGGGCAGAGGTAGGAAAACTTATCAAGAGCGTCACTAGTTTACGAGTTACCCTCAATCCACAACTAGTTCTTCTGCTGTTGGGTATAGATGCTTTTCCCAACAACCTTGGACATATAATTTGCCACATTTCAATAACAACTAAATTGCTGATAGCTTCACAATGGAAGCAAGTTGAAGTCCCAACCATAGCAGATGTAATAGACAGAGTCTCTGTCCACAATGTCTATGAATACAACATAGCCCTTATACAGAAGAACTTGAATAAATATACATTTAAATGGGAAATTTGGTCGCAAATCTTTATGCCAAACTTAATTCCCTTATAACCCATTAACGTTGTGACATTACGATTTTTGATTTCAGTTTCAATAACGGTGTATTTATATTACTTTATTCAATATACTATCTGAATGCATTTGCGAAACTTGGGATATGGTGCTACTTGTAAGAATTTGGGATGTGAAAATCAAACTGTATGATTAGAATGCAAGTTCCTTTTATGTTGTCTGTTTTCCCCCCTTCCACTTATTTATGTTTTTCTTCTGTAAAACTGTTATAAATCTATCTTGAATAGAATTGTTAAACACAATCTACAAGTAAACATAACTAATTGTGATGCGAACTTTAACAATACCTAATATGATCAATTTTTGATTGCATAAAGTTAAATCATTTTATGTAATAGTAACATAGTAACATAGTTTTTAAGGTTGAAGGAAGACTTTAAGTCCATCTAGTTCAACCCATAGCCTAACATGTTGATCCAGAGGAAGGCAAAAAAAAACCCATGTGGCAACACTAATCTCCACATTGGGGGAAAAAATTCCTTCCTGACTCCAGATACGGCAATCAGACTAATTCCCTGGATCAACGCCCTATCAAAGAATCTAGTATATATAACTGGTAATATTATAGTTTTCAAGAAAGGCATCCAGGCCCTTCTTAAATGTTAGTAGTGACTCACTCATTACAACATCATGTGGCAGAGAGTTCCATAGTCTCACTGCTCTTACAGTAAAGAATCCGCGTCTGTGATTATGATTAAACCTTCTTCCCTCCAGACGTAGAGGATGCCCCCTTGTCCCAGTCTCAGGCCTAAGAGTAAAGAGATCATTAGAAAGGTCTCTGTACTGCCCCCTCATATATTTATACATTATTATAAGATCACCCCTAAGCCTTCGTTTTTCCAAGCTAAATAACCCCAAGTTTAATAACCTGTCTTGGTATTGCAGACCCCTTAGTCCTCTAATAACTTTTGTCGCTCTTCTCTGGACCCGCTCTAGTTCAGCTATGTCTTTCTTATACACCGGAGACCAGAATTGTACACAGTATTCTAAGTGTGGTCGCACTAGTGACTTGTATAGAGGTAAAATTATGTTCTCCTCATGAGCATCTATGCCTCTTTTAATACATCCCATTATTTTATTTGCCTTTGCAGCAGCTGCCTGACACTGGCCACTAAATGTGAGTTTGTCATCTACCCATAGACCCAGGTCTTTTTCAGTGACAGTTTTGCCCAGTGTTTTACAATTAAGCACATAATTATACCTTTTGTTTCCTCTGCCTAAGTGCATGACTTTACATTTATCCCCATTAAAGCGCATTTGCCATTTAGCAGCCCAAGCTTCTAGTTTACATAAATCCTCCTGTAATATAAAATTGTCCTCCTCTGTATTGATTACCCTGCAGAGTTTAGTGTCATCTGCAAATATTGAGATTCTACTCTGTATGCCCCCTACAAGGTCATTAATAAATATATTAAATAGAAGCGGGCCCAACACTGACCCCTGTGGTACCCCACTGTTAACTGTGACCCATTCTGAGTGTGTTCCATTAATAACCACCCTTTGTTTCCTATCACTAAGCCAGTTCTTAAACCACTTACACATATTTTCCCCTATCCCCATTGCCCTCATTTTATGTATCAACCTTTTGTGTGGCACCGTATCAAAAGCTTTTGAAAAGTCCATATACACCACATCCACTGCATTTCCTTGGTCCAGTCCAGAACTTACTTCTTCATAGAAGCTTATTAGATTAGTTTGACAGGAACGGTCCCTCGTAAAACCATGTTGATAATGGGTCATGAGGTTATTTTTCTTCAGATACTCCAGTATAGCATCTCTTAGAAAACCCTCTAGGATTTTACCCACAGTAGAGGTTAAGCTTACTGGCCTATAATTTCCAAGTTCAGTTTTTGTCCCCTTTTTGAATATTGGCACCACATTTGCTATACGCCAGTCCTGTGGTACAGACCCTGTTATTATGGAATCTTTAAATATTAAAAATAATGGTCTATCTATGACAGTACTTAATTCCTGCAGCACTCTGGGGTGTATCCCATCTGGGCCCAGGGATTTGTCAATTTTAGTGATTTTTAGACGATGCCGTACTTCCTCTTGGGTTAAGCAGGTGACGTTTAATTGAGAATTTTTGTTATCACTGATCATATTGTCTGTCATGGGATTTTCTTGTGTAAATACTGTTGAAAAAAAGTCATTTAGCATATTTGCTTTTTCCTCATCCTCATCCACCATTTCACCCAGACTATTTTTAAAGGGGCCAACACCATCATTTTTTAGTTTCTTACTATTTATGTAGTTAAAAAATATTTTGGGATTCTTTTTACTTTCTCTGGCAATGAGTTTCTCTGTCTCAATCTTTGCTGCCTTGATTTGCTTTTTACAAATGTTATTTAATTTTCTGTATTTATTTAATGCTTCATCACTACCTACTTGCTTTAATTCCCTAAATGCTTTCTTTTTGTCACATATTGCACTTCTTACCGCTTTATTTAGCCATAGTGGTTTCCTCCTATTTCTAGCATGCTTATTCCCATAGGGTATATATTGTGCACATGTCCTATTCAGGATGCTAATAAACATCTCCCATTTGTGTTGTGTACTTTTATGTCTCAGGACATCGTCCCAGTTTATTGCACTAAGATCATCTCTCAACCGTTGGAAATTTGCCTTCCTGAAGTTTAGTGTCCTTGTGGCCCCTCTACTACACGTCTTAGTAAAGGATACTTGAAAGCTTATTAAGTTATGATCACTATTACCCAAGTGACCTCCAACCCGTATATTTGATATGCGGTCTGGCCTGTTGGTTAATATTAGGTCCAGCAGTGCCCCCCTTCTTGTTGGGTCCTGAACCAGTTGTGAAAGGTAATTGTCTCTTATAGTTTTCAAAACCTTATTACCTTTGCTGGAACTGCAGGTTTCTGATCCCCAATGTATTTCAGGGTAGTTATTATTATTATTATTATTATTTATTCATTTATATAGCGCTATTAATTCCATAGCACTTTACATACATCAGTAATGCTGTCTCTCTCTTGGAGCTCACAATCTAAACATCCTATCAGTATGTCTTTACAATGTGGGAGGAAACCGGAGTGCCCGGAGAAAACCCACGCAAACACGGGAGAACATACAAACTCCTTGCAGATGTTGTCCTTAGTGTCCTTGGGGGGAATTGAACCCAGGACCTCAAGACCCCAGCGCTGCAAAGGCTACAGTGCTAACCACTTGAGCCACCGTGTTGAAGTCCCCCATAATAATGACTTCTCCCTGAGTCGCTGCTTCATCTATTTGCTTTATGAGGATATTCTCCTCCACTTCCATTATTGTTGGGGACTTATAACAAACCCCTATCAGTAATTTATTATTTTTTCCCCCTCCCCTTATCTCCACCCACAGAGACTCTACATTTCCATTAGATTCACCTATATTATCACGCAGGATGGGTTTTAAGGATGATTTTACGTATAAACATACACCTCCTCCTCGCCTATTTGTACGGTCATTTCTGAACAGACAATAGCCCTGTAAATTAACAGCCCAGTCATGGCTCTCGTCCAGCCAAGTCTCCGAAATCCCCACCATGTCATAATTATTTTCCAACAAAATCAATTCTAATTCCTCCATTTTGTTGGTGAGGCTTCTGGCATTAGTGAACATGCACTTTATGCATCTCTCTTTACCTCTATTCCTTCCTACTAGATTGACTGTTCTAACCCCACCCCCCATGCCACCCCCAATTTTATTACTTGTGCCCAGGTTACTGTTTACACTATCTTCCCCTCCTATACAATGAATACCCTCCCCCCCAATCCCTAGTTTAAACACTCCTCCAACCTTCTAGCCATTTTCTCCCCCAGCACAGCTGCACCCTCCCCATTGAGGTGCAGCCGGTCCCTAGCATAGAACCTGTAGCCAACAGAGAAGTCGGCCCAGTTCTCCAGGAACCCAAACCCCTCCTTCCTACACCAATTCCTGAGCCACTTATTTATCTCCCTAATCTCCCGTTGCCTCTCTGGTGTGGCACGTGGTACAGGCAGTATTTCAGAGAATACTACCTTGGAGGTCCTTGCCTTAAGCTTGCAGCCTAATTCCCTGAAATCATCTTTCAGGACCTTCCACCTACCTCTAACTTTGTCATTTGTGCCAATGTGCACCATGACCGCTGGGTCCTCACCAGCCCCTCCCAGTAATCTGTCAACCCGATCAGCGATGTGCCGGACTCGAGCGCCAGGTAGGCAGCACACTGTTCGACGATCCCTGTCTTTGTGACAGATTGCCCTATCTATTCCCCTAATAATTGAGTCCCCCACTACCAGCACCTGTCTGGCCTGCCCTACTCTCCTGTTTTCCCCCTTACTGGAGCAGACACTCCTCTGGCTTTCAGAGGTCATGCCCTGCTGCAGCAGTGCTATCCCTGAACTCACACCCCCCTCATCTGCCAACATAGCAAATTTATTGGGGTGTGCCAGATCAGGGCTAGCCTCCCTGGCACCCTTCCCTCTACCCCGCCTTCTAACTGTCACCCAGCTAGCTACCTCATGGTCCTGAGGCTCCATAGTACCATCCTCCCCCACATCTATCCCATTGAGCAGCTGTTCAGTGAGCAGCAGACTCCTTTCCATATTGTCTATGGATCTCAGCGTTGTCAGTCGTTCATTTAGATCCAGTATCTGGGCTTCCAAATGCACAACGAACTCACATCTCACACAGCAGTATGCACCCTCGGCCGGCTGGTCAAGGAATGCATACATGTGGCAAGATGTACACTGGATGGCATTGCCAATCATGGAGCTCATTTCCTAATGGGGATTGCACCAGACAGAAATGATAAGTAAAAAGAAATGCAAAGTATTAATAAAATACAACCAGCAATTCAGTAAGTCCTCCCTTCCAAACTCCCTTAATCCAAAGTCACTGAATCACAAGTCACACACTTACTTCTGTCGCACTTGCGCTCTGTCACACAAAGCTCGCAGTCACACTCGCTAGAGAATCAGATATAAAGAGTCTTTTTTTTTTCTCTTTTTTTTCCCTTAGCAGCAAATCAGCCTGTATCTCAGTGCACTTCTTGCAAGGGTTACATGCACTTGTATTTAACCTCTAGACGACAGCCTTACGTCTACAGACGTCGGAAAAAAAGGGTACTAAAGCCTAGCCGACGTCTGTAGACGTTGGCAGGAAAAAGCCCTGTAGCGCCGCCCCTGGAGCTAATACCTCTAGGGTGTCAGCGTACCGATTGTAGCTGACACCCTAGAGATTAGTAATTAGCTGCTTTTGTACCCGCACCTGTAATGTGATGACCGGTAAACACCGTTTAACTGCAGATCATGCTAAATGAGAATCATCGCGGGACCTCCCACTGGACTACGTCGGACCTTCCCTTTGGACTACGTCGGACGTCACAGTAATAAAGATGGGGTCTAAAGATGTGTTTGTGTTTTTTTTTCCAATAAAAATATTTTTCTCTGTGTTGTGTCTTCTTTACAATTTACCAGAGATTCCTAATGGTCCGGTCTAATATTGGCCAGACGTTATGCCAAAAAGCTGGCATTACCTCCTTATTACCCAGTCTGCCACCGCTACACGGCAGCTGGAAGAGCTGAATACAGCGCCAGAAAATGGCGCTTCGATGAATGCGCCATTTTCTGGGGCGGCTGCGGGCTGCAATTCACAGCGGGGGGGGCCCAGAAAGCTTGGGCCTCCTTATGCTGAGGATTCCAGTCCCCATCTGCCTAGTTGTACCTGGCTGGCCCAAAAATGTGGCGAAGCCCACGCCATTTTTTTTTAAAATTATTTCAAGAAATAATTAAAAAAAAAAAGGGCTTCCCTATATTTTTTGTTTCCAGCCTGGTAAAACCAGGCAGAAGGGGTTGGTGGCAGCCCGTAGCTGCCTGCTGTACCTGGCTGGACCAAAAATATGGCGAAACCCCACGTCGTTTTTTTTTTAAATTTAATAAAGAAATACTAAAAAAATGCAGGAGAGGAGATGCCCATATCTTGTGCACATGCTCTAAAAGTGAGAAATTGTGTGAAAAAAAGAAAATGTTCAATATGACGTTATCAAATTCTTTGAAGTAGCTGTAGGTTCTAAATGCTCACTATACCCCTAGATATAATCCTTGAGGCGTCTAGTTTCCAAAATGGGGTCACTTGTGCGGGAGCGCTAATGTTTAGGCACACATGGGCTCTCCATACGCGACATGGTGTCCGCTAACTATTGGAGCTAATTTTCCATTCAAATTGTTAGCGGACACCATGTCGCATATGGAGAGCCCCTGTGTGCCTAAACATTGGAGCTCCCCCACAAGTGACCCCATTTTGGAAACCAGAACCCCCAGGGAACATATCTACATGCATAGTGAGTAGTTTTTTACCCCCAGGTGCTTCACAAATTAGTCCGTAAAAAGGAAAAAAAGAAGATTTTTGTGAAAAAAAGTACTTTTTCATTTTTACGGATCAGTTTGTGAAGCACCTGGGGGCTCAAAGTGCTCACTATGCATCTAGATAAGTTCCTTTGGGAGCCTAGTTTACAAAATGGGGTCACTTGTGGGGGAGCTCCAATGTTTAGGAACATAGGGGCTCTCCATACGTGACATGGTGTCCACTAACAATTGGAATAGTAAGTGGATACCATGTCGTGTATGGCGAGCCCCTGTGTGGCTAAACATTGGAGCTCCCCCACAAGTGACCCCATTTTGCAAACTAGACCCCCCAAGAAATATATTTAGATGCATAGTGAGCACTTTGAAAACACAGGTGCTTCACAAATTGATCCGTAAAAATGAAAAAGTACTTTTTTTTCACAAAAATCTTTTTTTACTTTTTACAGACAAATTTGTGAAGCACCTGGGGGTTGAAAGTGCTCACTATGCATCTAGATATGTTCCTTGGGGGGTCTAATTTCCAAAATGGGGTCACTTGTGGGGGAGCTCCAATGTTTAGGCACACAGGGGCTTTCCATATGCGACATTGTGCACTAACAATTTGAATGGAAAATTAGCTCCAATAGTTAGCGGACACAATAACGCGTATGGAGAGCCCCTGTGTGCCTAAACATTGTAGCTCCCCCACACGTGACCCCATTTTGGAAATTAGACCCCCCAAGGAACATATCTAGATGCATAGTGAGCACTTTGAACCCCCAGGTACTTCACAAATTGATCCGTAAAAATGAAAAAGTACTTTCTTTTCCACAAAAATTTTCTTTTTTCATTTTTACGGATTCATTTGTGAAGCACCTGGGGGTTTAAAGTGCTCACCACCCATCTAGATAAGTTCCTTGGAGGGTCTAGTTTCCAAAATGGGGTCACTTGTGGGAAGCTCAAATGTTTAGGCACACAGGGCCTCTCCATACGTGACATGGTGCCTGCTAACAATTGGAGCTAATTTTCCGTTCAAATTGTTAGGGGACACCATGTCGCGTATGGAGAGCCCCTGTGTGCCTAAACATTGGAGCTCCCCACAAGTGACGCCATTTTGGAAACTAGACCCCCCAAGGAACTTATCTAGATGCATAGTGAGCACTTTGAACCCTCTGGGGCTTTACAAATTGATCCGTAAAAATGAAAAAAGTACTTTTTTTTCACAAAAATTTTCTTTTGTCCTCAATTTTTTCATTTTCACATGAGCAACAGGATAAAACGCATCCTAAAATTTGTTGTCCAATTTCTCCTGAGTACACCGATACCTCATATGTGGTCATAAACCACTGTTTGGGCGCACGGTAGGGCTCAGAAGAGAAGGAGCGCCATTTCACTTTTTGAATGGTAAATTAGCTCCTAAAGTCAAATTGCGCTCCTTCCCTTCTAAGCCCTGCCGTGCGCCCAAACAGTGGTTTATGACCACATATGAGGTATCCGTGTACTCAGGAGAAATTGGCCAACAAATTTTAGGATGCATTCTATCCTGCTGCCCATGTGAAAATGAAAAAATTGAGGCTAAAAGAACATTTTTGTCGGAAAAATTAAAATGGCCATTTTTTGTTTCCACGTGGCTTTAGTTCCTGTGAAGCACCTGAAGGGTTAATAATCTTCTTTCATGTAGTTTTGAGTAGCTTGAGAGGTGTAGTTTTCGGAATGGTGTCACGTTTGGGTGTTTTCTGTCATCTACACCCCTCAAAGAGACTTCAAATGTGATGTGGTCACTAAAAAAAAAGGTTATGTAAATTTTGCTGGAAAAATGAAAAATTGCTGATGAACTTTGAACCCTTATAACGTCCTAATCCAAAAAAATTTTTTTTCCAAAATTGTGCTGATGTAAAGTACACATGTGTGAAATGTTATTTATTAACTCTTTTGTGTCACATAACGCTCTGGTTCAACAGAATAAAAATTACAAATTTGAAAATTGTCAAAATTTCAAAATTTTTGCCAATTATTTTATATTTTCACAAATAAACACAAAAATTATCGACCAAAATTTAATACCAACATGAAGCCCAATATGTCACGAAAAAACAATCTCAGAATCGCTAGGATCCGTTGAAGCGTTCCAGAGATATAACCTCATAAAGGGACACTGGTCAGAATTGCAAAAAAACGGTCTGGTCATTAAGGTGGAAATTGGCTCCGTCACTAAGGGGTTAAAAGTTACGGTATGTTATTTGAACATACCGTATATACTTGCGTATAAGCCGAGTTTTTCAGCCCAAAAATTGGGCTGAAAAGTCTCCCCTCGGCAGAAACTGACCATGTACCGGAGTCTACAGAGAGACTACAGCCTGGCCCCATATCTGCAGAAACTCCCGGATCCCAGAGACCGCAAGATCCTGAGCCGATATAGACTCAGTGCCCACAGTCTGGCCATCGAGTCCGGCCGACACAGGCAGAGATACAAGCCCAGGGAGGAAAGACTGTGCCAACACTGTGATCAGGAGGCCCTGGAGGACGAAACCCACTTCCTGCTACACTGTTCCAAATACTCAGCAGTGAGGGACACTCACTTCAGGAGACTCTCACATCTCTTCCCGGATTTCATCACCATGAAGGAGGAAGAAAAAACATCTATCCTGCTGGGAAAGAAGAGAGAGCAGTGGAGATAGCAGCGCAGTATGTGAGCGAATGCCATAGACTGCGAGAAAAAGAGCTATGATGCCATGGACTCTATAGCCTCCACATTGGATCTGCCCCCATCCACCTTTCCTATGCCATGGACTATAGCCCCCCCATCCTGGATCCATCCCATCCACCTTCCCTACAGCTCCTACCCAACATCCCCACAGTCCCTATCTCTATTCCCTTTATACAATTGCTTTGGCAAAACTGAGATGTATTTGGTCCTGCCAATAAAGCTTCTTTGAATCTTGAATCTTTGAATCTATATACTGGACCCCCTCACTGTTTGGTGCCCCCACCTCAGGATGGCCCCCCCCCTGCACGCAGCGCTGCGCTCATACATTACCAGCCTGTCAGCTGTCATCCTCCGGTGGCGGATCGCGGCTCCCGGCTCCGGCTTCCATCTTCATCTGTGTCTTCCTGCATGTCACATGACCGGCCGGCGTCGCGATGACGTCATCGCGATGAGCTCCGGTCACAATGCAGGAAGACACAGATGAAGATGGAAGCCGGAGCCGGGAGCCGCGATCCGCCACTGGAGGATGACAGCTGACAGGCCATCCTGAGGTGGGGGCGCCAAACAGTGAGGGGGGCCTAGGGCTGCTGTGTACTACCCCTGGGGCTGCTGTGTACTACCCCCCTGGGGCTGCTGTGTACTACCCCCCTGGGGCTGCTGTGTACTACCCCCCTGGGGCTGCTGTGTACTACCCCCCTGGGGCTGCTGTGTACTACCCCCCTGGGGCTGCTGTGTACTACCCCCCTGGGGCTGCTGTGTACTACCCCCCTGGGGCTGCTGTGTACTACCCCCCTGGGGCTGCTGTGTACTACCCCCCTGGGGCTGCTGTGTACTACCCCCCTGGGGCTGCTGTGTACTACCCCCCTGGGGCTGCTGTGTACTACCCCCCTGGGGCTGCTGTGTACTACCCCCCTGGGGCTGCTGTGTACTACCCCTGGGGCTGCTGTGTACACCCCTGGGGCTGCTGTATATACCTCTGAGGCTGCTGTGTACTACCTAAGGGGTGCTATGTACCACTGGGGCTGCTGTATATACTGCTGGGGCCTGCATACCACTGGGGAGGCTGCTGTATACTACCACTGGGGGGGCCTATATACCACACTGCTGGGGGCTGTATACCTGTGCTGGGGTCCACCCTCGGCTTATACACGAGTCAATAGGTTTTCCCAGGTTTTGGGGGCAAAAGTAGGGGGGTCGGCTTATACACGGGTCGGCTTATACACGAGTATATACGGTATGTTATGAAACCTAATAAACACAGTTGAACAAGAATAGTACTTGAAATTAGTAGTAGTAATTAGTATTTGAAATATTTATATTTAGAATTAAATATATTTAGATTATACATTATACATATTATAATTAAAAATTATTATTTTAAAACAAACATTTTTTTCACAATGGCGCATCAAAATTTTGAATTTGGTTTCTCCAAAACAAAATATAACATAACAGTCTTGTGACATATCAAATGAAAACTGGTAGCTCTAAGAAAAATGATGTCTCCCCCACCTCTAGCTTATTTCTAGCCCGAGATGATAAAAAATGTAAAGCCAAACCAGGCCAAAATTCACGTTTTTTTTTTTAATTTAAAAAATTAAGTGATGAAGAAAAAAATTCAAAACTTTTAAAGAGGACCTGTCACCAAACCAGACATGGTGATCCAATTACAGCACTGGATGCAGCATGTCTGCTGCATCCAGGCAAGGGGGTCCCCCAGCCATTGAGATCCCCTGTACCCAGAGTAAATACACTTAGAAAACTTAAATCCTGCAGCCAGAAAGGAGGTGGCTAGAGGCTGGAGCCAAAGGGTAGATTTACACCCCCTGCATATTTAATCTGCCCACCGCTGCCAATCATTGTCTCCCTCTTCTGCAGCATAACACAGTTTTTTTTTTTTTTTTTTTTTTTTTAGACATAGCCGTTTAGCCCCGCCCCCTGCAGAGACATCGCCGCTTATACCCACCCTGCTCTATGGTTAACATAGAGCAGGGCGGGTATAAGGGGTGATGTCACTGCAGGAAGCGGGGTGGCCGGCCTCCTGCTCTGACATCACCACCTTTCCCCGCCCTGTTCTATTTTAACCATAAAGCAGGGCGGGTATAAGCGGTGATGTCACTACAGGGGGCGGGGCTAAACGGCCATATCATTAAAAAAAACAAAAAAAACTCTGTTATGCTGCAGAAGAGGGAGAGAATGATTGGCAGCGGTGGGCAGATTAAATATGCAGGGGTGTAAATCTGCCCTTCAGCTCCAGCCTCTAGCCACCTCCTTTCTGGCTGCAGGATATAAGTTTTCTAAGTGTATTTACTCGGGGTACAGGGGGCTCAATGGCTGGGGGACCCCTTGCCTGGATGCAGCAGACACGCTGCATCCAGTGCTGTAATTAGATCACCATGCCTGGTTTGGTGACAGGTCCTCTTTAAAGCGAACCTGTCACCCCCTCCAGACATCTAAAAATACCATAGCCACCTTCTGCAGCACTATGGCTGCAGTCTGACAAGGTGTCTATAGCATTTATGCTCCCTTGATTCACTGAAATAAAGACTTATATAAAATCTGTTTCAAACCAGACCCAAGACCGGGAGGCGGGTTTTCAAGTGTCTGTCTCCTTCCTCTGTGGTGTCAGTCATCCCTCTCTGCTCTCTGTGCACCTCCTCCAGGGCCATCTCCCTGCATTACAGAGCTTTGTCAGCTCTGCTACAACATAGAGCTGCTGTTATAGGAGACCCCACAGTAGTAAATCTAGCAGGAGGACCTTGAGCAGAGAAAGCACTGCCTGCTACATAGCAGCCCTTGAGCTGAGCTGTCAGCAGTGCAGCAGAGTTGAGTTTGTGCTTTAGATCAGGGGCTGAGGATGGAGCAATGCTGCTGGGTACAAGAAACTGAAAGTGAAATCTGCTCAGCTCAAGGGCTGCTACGTAGCAGGCAGTATCCTCCTGCTAGATTTACTACTGTGGGGTCTCCTATAACAGCAGCTCTATGTTGTAGCAGAGCTGACAAAGCTCTGTAATGGAGGGAGATGGCCCTGGAGGCGGTGCACAGAGAGCAGAGAGGGATGACTGACACCACAGAGGCTGGAGATAGACACTTGAAAACCCGCCTCCCGGTCTTGGATCAGGTTTGAAACAGATTTTATATAAGTCTTTATTTCAGTGAATCAAGGGAGCATAAATGCTATAGACACCTTGTCAGACTGCAGCCTTAGTGCTGCAGAAGGGGGCTATGGTATTTTTAGATGCCTGGAGGGGGTGACAGGTTCGCTTTAAACTTGTAATTAACTAAAGTTATACTTCATATAGAAAAAAAAATTTTAAAAAAATCCAAAGACGTCAGTTAAAAAAAGTTTTTTATATTTGGATCACTTGATATGGAATGACCCATTGACGCTATAATAGTTATATATTTTAAAACTAGAAATAGGCCCGATGATATTGCATCGGGGGGGCGTCACTGCCACTCTGCGCTTTTTGGCCCCCCTGTGCTCCCTTTGACCACCCTATGCTCTCTTTGCCCCACCTTTTGTCTCTGCCCCCCCTCCCTCTCTCTTCTCCCCCATGTCTCTGCCCCCCCTTCCCTCTCTCTGCCCCGCATCCCTTACTCTGCTCTCCCCTTTTGTCTCTCTATCCCCATTCCTTGCTCTGCTCCACCTTCTGTTTCTGTGCCCCCCCCTTCCCTCCCTCCTTTTGTTTCTCTGCCCCCCCTTCCCTGGTTCCGCTTCCCCTTCTGTTTCTATGCCCTCCTTACCACTCTCTGCCCCCCTTTCTTCTCTCTGGTCTCCCCTTACCTCTCTCTCTGCCCCCCCTTCAGTCTTTCTGGTCACCCCTTTATGTCTCTCTGCCCCACTTCCCTCTCTGCTCCCTTTCTTTCGTCTTTCTGCACCCCTGTTCTCTGTCTCCAGTTTTTCTGGTCCCCTCTTATGTCTCTGCTTCCTCATTATTCTTTCAGCTCCCCTTCCCTCCTTCCCAGCTGTAACAGCTCCATGTCATAGCTGGGAAGCAGTGGAGAGTAGACTACAGGAGGCGGAGCTACGGTTATGTACGGTCATGTGACTGATCACATGACTGTGACATCACCAATGGTCCTATCTGAATAGGTAAGTTGTCAGGGGTCTGCGGGGGGTCTACTGCGGGGATGTGCGGGCGCTGGAGGGGGGTGCGGGGGTCTACTGCGGGGGGTGCGTGGGTCTATACTGAGGGTGTGTGTGTGCGCGCCGGAGTCTACTACGGAGGTGTGTAGGCGCCGGAGGGGAAGGGGGGGGAGGGGGGTTTGTGTGCGAGGGTCTACTGAGGGGGTGTGTGGGGTTCTACTACGGGGGGGGAAGGGGTGTGGGCGGTCTGCGGGGTCAGCAGTATCGGGAGAGGGGCGGTGGGAGGTTAGCGGGGGTCTGTAGGCGAGCGGTGCAGCGTGCGCTTGTGTTGCCTGTGCCGTCGCCATCCTGTGCCATATTAGCATACCCATCACTTGGGTGTGCTAATATGGCGTGGCTTCCGGGGCGGTGCAGTGCATTGTAGGATGGCGACATAAGCGCCAGAAGCTGGCGACACATATTATTGGTGATTATACATTAGATATGATCCCATCTTGAATTTTGTACAGATGTGGCTAAGGCTACCTTCACATTTGCGTTTTTGTCCGCAGCGTATGCTGCGCATGCGCAGGTCAAAACGCATGTATAAGCAAGCATGCACAGGATTTTTCATCAGCATGCGCATACGCATGCGTTCAATGTACACTGCGTATACCTGCCCTCGTATGCATTTATGACCATGCGCATACGTTTTTTATGTGCATGCGTTTAATAAATTGGGCAAGATTTCACTTGTCCCACCTACTGGCACGCCCATGGGTAGTGACTTGAGACCACACAGACCGTATGCTTGCGCATCGTACACACCATACGCAAATCCTCGCGCACGCTTGCGCTCTCATAGGGCTTAATGCATTTTTTATCAGCGAGCGTGCGCATGCGGACGCGGGGAAATGTTATGCACGGCAAAAAATGTAACGTTACGTTTCCAGGCGCAACTAATTTTCCTAAAGTGTACGCATGCGGACAGATACGCAGCCGTGCGCGAGCAAAAGCAGTGTCTTGCGTACGATGCGTATACAATGATAAAGATAGGTGCGCAGTCTGCATGCGCATTTGAATATTATTGTCCGCAGCGGGCGCTGCGGATACATACGCAAATGTGAAGCCAGCCTTAGAGCATAGCAGGCACATGTGCATTTTTGGAAATTTTTACATTACACCTTTTTTGTCGGAAATGCATTTTAAAATTTTGCATTTGCATGGGTAAAATATTACCAAGAATACTCTTATGACCTATCTAGTGAAAGCCTGTACAGTTCTGAGTAGAATGGTGTTTATTTTGTTTCTCTACATTTCTCCCCATAACTCAGGCTAGATAAAAAAAAGATAAAGGCAGGCAACACCAAAATTCACACTCTTTCCGAACTTTGAAAATCAATACAAAAAAAAAAATAAACATTTTCTAGAATTTTTTTCTCTTCACATTTTGCATTGTCCGACATGCTATTATCAAATAACAAAATCTCAAAAGAATTAAAATATAGAGGTAAAAATCATTGGTTCACTTGACATGGAATGAACCATGGTTGAAAAATACAGATGTGAAATATTATCCAAATACTGATTGTGTGACCATCACCTAAGAAAATGGAACGTGTCCACCTCCTCCCCCCCTTGAGACATGACACTTTTGGATAAAATAATGGACCTAGGCAAAGAATATTCTGGTGATTCAAAAACTCAAGTACAGAAGCTTTGAATTTTCTATCCCTTCTTGTTACTAAAAATGCAGATTCCAAGACAAACTGTTCAATATATTTAATAATAAATGTTAAAATATTCTTTAACTACATAAATAGTAAGAAACTAAAAAATGTTGGCCCCCTTAAAAATAATCTGGGTGAAATGGTGGACGAGGAGGAGGAAAAAGCCAATATGCTAAATGACTTTTTTTCAACAATATTTACACAAGAAAATCCCATGACAACATGATCATTGATAACAAAAATTCTCCCTTAAGGTAGTGTCACACGTGGCGATCTGGCCTGCGATGTCGGAAGCTATGTGCAGGTGCACGCACGCTTCCGACATCGCAGGCCAGCTGTCACACAGCATGACGATGCCGGTGACACGGCGGCGATGTGGGCGGAGCCATCGCTCGCTGGGCTGGGCTCAGCCCAGCGAGCGATGGCTCAGGAACGCTGCGATATAGGCTGGATCGCGCCGCCAACAGTGTCAGACGGTGCGATCCAGCTTAATCGCTGGTCACAGGTTGACAGGTTTATGAACATGTTCATAAACCTGTCAACCTGCGAACAGCGATAATTTGCAGTTGCGTCGCGCTGGCACACAGCGCAACGCGCTTGCAATATCGCCCGCGACATCGCTGTTACGTCACTTTTCGGCGATGTCGCGGGCGACATCGCCACGTGTGACACTACCTTTAAATGTCACCTGCTTAACCCATCAGGAAGTACGGCACCACCTAAAAATCACTAAAATTGACAAATCCCCGAGCCCGGATGGGATACACCCCAGAGTACTGCAGGAATTAAGTACCGTCATAGATAAACCATTATTTTTAATCTTTAAAGATTCCATACTAACGGTCTGTACCACAGGACTGGCGTATAGCAAATGTGGTGCCAATATTAAAAAGGGGACAAAAACAACTTGGAAATTATAGGTCAGTAAGCTCAACCTCTACTGTGGGTAAAATCCTAGAGGATTTTCTAAACCTAATGACCCAATATCAACATGGGTTTACGAGGGACCGTTCCTGTCAAACTAATCTGATAAGCTTCTATGAAGAGGTAAGTTCTGGACTGGACCAAAAAAGTGCAGTGGACGTGTTGTGTATGGACTTTTCAAAAGCTTTTGATACAGTGCCACACAAAAGGTTGATACTTAAAATGACAGCAATGGGGATAGGGGAAAATATGTGTAAGTGAGTTAAGAACTCAGTGATAGGAAACAAAGGGTGGTCATTAATATAATCACACTCAGAATGGGTCACAGTTAACAGTGGGGAGCCACAGTGGTCAGTGTTGGGCCCGCTTCTTTTTAACATACAGTTGTGGCCAAAAGTATTGACACCCCTGCAATTCTGTCAGATAATACTCAGTTTCTTCCAGAAAATGATTGCAATCAAATTCTTTGGTATTATTATCTTCATTTAATTTGTCTTCAATGAAAAAAAACCAAAGAGAATGAAGCAAAAAGCAAAACATTGATCATTTCACACAAAACTCCAAAAATGGGCCAGACAAAAGTATTGGCACCCTGAGCCCAATACTTGGTTGCACAACCTTTAGCCAAAATAACTGCGATCAACCGCTTCCGGTAACCATCAATGAGTTTCTTACAATGCTTTGCTGGAATTTTAGACCATTCTTCTTTGGCAAACTGCTCCAGGTCCCTGATATTTGAAGGGTGCCTTCTCCAAACTGCCAGTTTTAGATCTCTCCACAGGTGTTCTATGGGATTCAGGTCTGGACTCATTGCTGGCCACCTTAGAAGTCTCCAGTGCTTTCTCTCAAACCATTTTCTAGTCCTTTTTGAAGGTGTTTTTGGTCATTGTCCTGTTGGAAGACAGATAACCTCTGAGGGGGGCCCAGCTTTCTCACACTGGGCCCTACATTATGCTGCAAAATTTGTTGGTAGTCTTCAGACTTCATAATGCCATGCACACGGTCAAGCAGTCCAGTGCCAGAGGCAGCAAAGCAACCCCAAAACATCAGGGAACCTCCACCATGTTTGACTGTAGGGACCGTGTTCTTTTCTTGGAATGCCTCTTTTTTTCTCCTGTAATCTCTATGTTGATGCCTTTGCCCAAAAAGCTCTACTTTTGTCTCATCTGACCAGTGAACATTCTTCCAAAACGTTTTAGGCTGTCTCAGGTAAATTTTGGCAAACTCCAGCCTGGCTTTTTTATGTCTCAGGTTAAGAAGTGGGGTCTTCCTGGGTCTCCTACCATACAGTCCCCTTTTCATTCAAACGCCGACGGACAGTACGGGTTGACACTGTTGTACCCTCGGACTGCAGGGCAGCTTGAACTTGTTTGGATGTTAGTCGAGGTTCTTTAACCACCATCCGCACAATCTTGCGTTGAAATCTCTTGTCAATTTTTCTTTTCCGTCCACATCTAGGGAGATTAGCCACAGTGCCATGGGTCGCACTGCGCTTAGTTACCTGCAGTTTATCTTGGATACCAGCTCTCAGCGCTTGCTGTGAGGCACTGGGAGCTCACTGTTCGCTGGTCTTCCGCTGTCATACGCAGGGATGCTGCGTGTCCAGCGGGTGACCATCGATAGATTTGTGAACAGGTTCACAAATCTGCGATCAACGACTGATCGTTGACAGGTGTCACCTGCAACGATGTTGTTCATGACATCACTGCAGCATCACCCAAATGGTCACGTTCCAACGATATCATGAACGATATTGAAGCATGTGACATGGCTTTTAGGCTACGTTCACACATAGCGCTTTTTTTTGCGCAGGCGCCTTTACCCCCACGCAAAAAAAGAAGCAGCACTGTTCAGACAGCACTTTGTTTTTACAGGCCGGGGGAGGAGTGATGTCACAGAGGGGAGGAAGAATCCTGCTTCTTCCTCCCCTCTGTGCCATGTCTGCCAGCCCCAATTTGATTTTGCAGTGTATGAATATACACTGCGAAATCAAAATTAAACAAAGCCAGAAGTATTAAAAATAATAAAGATTTCATCAGGGTGGATTTGATTTAAATCTAACTGATTTAAATCACGATTTAAATCACTAGTCAGTAAGGCTTGATTTAAATCAATGATTTAAATCAAAGTTTCTACCTAAACTAGTTCTTGCTACTTTAACATGCAAGTAGATGAAGATTTTTAGAATCACTTTTTATATTACTTTTTTCTCCCCAGTTTAATGGGTTAATCATTCATATTTGGACACCACTGTTCTGTTGTACTTAGGAAGGAGAAAAATAATCCTGACCTTAATAACAATTTAAATAGATTTATTCAACTGAAACAATAACAACATTACAGCATAAGTTATTTGCTTAAACAAACATCCATGTTTGTTAACTAATTTGGCTAAACAAAATATATATATATTTTAAGAAACTTAGACTGTCAGCCCAGCCGACACATGAAAAACTTAAATACTACTGTCCCTGCTGTCCTCTGTAGCTCACTTGTCGTCATCTTCATCATCATCTTCTTCTTCTTTGTTCCTATTCATAATCTGGAAAAGAAAAACAAGCTTTCCTGCTTTATTGGGTCCCAACCGATTTCTCAATTTAGAATGAATGAGTCCAAAGGAAGAGAATATTCTTTCAACGCCTGCAGAAGAAGCTACTGCTGTTAAAAGTGAAATCATTACTTGAACAGTCTCTAAATCCAAGCGCTTAAGTGACTTCCACCAGTTTACTGGTGTGACCTTCCTTAAAATATCTTCAGCAAACATATATTTCTTGAATGGTTCCCCCTTAGCTCTGAAGTTTTATAGTTGGCATTAAAGATGGATGATTGCTGGATACCCATGTCATAGCTAACTCCTCTTCCTCAGCACTTAGGTTTTGACCCCGATATTGGATATTGACAATATTTGCCAAAAAATGAGCTGGAGTCAGTGCTTGTCCCATTCGTTTGTTTACTGCTTGTAATTTAATTCTGTCCATGTGCAGTTGTTTTTAAGTGTTCACTCAGTTCCTTCCAAATTTCAACAGCATCCGCAATAAAACAGCTATTTTTCTGTATTTTGTTTAAAGCTTGAGAGATGGGTTTCAGGAAGCTCAGCATATGTTCAACATTTCTCTTAAGCCCAATGTTGAGGATTTTGGCCGTGACAGTGCCATCTATTTTATCTCGATTTTCTTTACAAAGTGTCATCAGAATAGGCCAGTTTTTGATATACTGCTCAAAACAGTCCACCACAGAGCTCCATCTAACATCTTGTGGGAGCGTTGGTTCCACCCATCCTTTTCAGAGCTGCTGCAGCAAAATGATTATTACGGAAGTATTTAGCAATTTCAACAACATTAGCCTTTATTTCTGGAACACTTAAGTCTTTGGCTAAGAGGTGCAGCAAATGAGCACTGCAATCATATGTTATTAGCAGCTTTGTATTCCCTCCCTGCTCTTCTAAATCTCTTCTCATCTTGGATACGTTTGCAGCATTGTCAGTGACCAAAGTGCGTACTAGACATTTGAATTTTTGTTCACATGTCGTTATAGCTTTTACTGCCACTTCTTGTAAGCATTCTGCTGTGTGTGCATTTCCTGACGTATCAGTTGTTTGTCAAGGAAGACTTTACCTTCTTCTGTTGTTATACAAGCACATACCATAGGATCATTACTCCACCCATCAATACTTAGGTTAACAATTTTACCCTCCAGAGCTGTTGCACATTGCTCCATTTCTCTGTCATACACTTGATCCAGCAGTTTCCCTGCAACATCAACTCTGCTGGGTGGACTGTATCCTGGTCTCAGTGACTGAACCATATTAATGAAATGTGGGTTCTCAGTCAGACGGAAAGAAGAGTTCGTTGCATAAATAAACTGGGCAATTTTTTCATCAATCAACTCTTTTTCTAATCTGCTAGTTCTTATCACAAACCTATCTATGGTGGTTCCAGGAGGTAAAGGTTTTTTCTTCCTTTTGGGTGATGGTGATATGTGGCTGTGGGTGTCTGATGATGATGCTGCTGCTAATGAAGCACTATCCTGGATGGATAACTCTGAAACTGTAGAACAGGATGATGGTGATCTTGGAGGTGGATAGTTTCCAGAATCCATGAATTCCCCTAAACAAAAAAAGTCAATGCTGTTATTTTATTGTTTATTATACAATTTCTGCTTATTGTACACAACACATCACTGCCCCTGCCCCAAAAGAAATATTTGTTTTTCTTCATAACTGTACCAAATGACAGTAACATGCAGTAATAATAAGAAATATCATTTTTCTCACACATGACAGTTCAGTCTTTAGAAATAGGATTCAATAAAAATGTTTACCAACCTGAAGATCCTGCCTGTTCAGAAGTGTTTCTTTGGTCATCTTCATCACCGCATTTCTCATGATGTTGCCTCATTCGCGCCACCAGGCCTTGCATCTCTTTGTTGCATCGTTTGCATTTTGCACGCATGCCTGCCTTACCGATAGGCGAAGGAGCTTCATTAAAATATTCCCAAACTGGGTCTCTTTTACGGCCTGCTGCCATTATAAGGAAAGAATGTAATAAACCTTAGATCGTACACACAAACAGATCCAGACTTGTCTGTCTGTGGCTATGCTGCAGTATTGTGCTCAAAGTTTCACTTTCATTTTCTTGTCCGCTTGCCCTTCCTCCTCCTCACACTTAGATTCACATTCTTCTTGTGTTGTGCAGATCTATTAAACTCCAAACAATCAGAAACATATTGTCTAACTTCTTGGACTTGGCACTGAAGGGGTTGATTCTGTATTCATAGGTTTGTAGAACAATAGGATTAAGGTCTTTTTCTCAACTCTGTTCATGTTGTAACATTTTTGCCGTGAAGAGGCTGGGACCTCTGCGGAGTCAAATTCAGTTTTGAGAACTGCGTAAGTAAAGCGAGCGTCTGTGATAATATAGGAGAGAAACTGCCCACTAATCCTACAGAAACCTCTGGAAGAGCATGGCATTGTGAATGTTACACATATACAGCCTTTATTCCACTGAGTTAAACAACACAGCTTTATCTCATGATGGAAGAACCTTTGGATGGTAAAATATTTTCCTCAAAAAGCAGTTTATTGAAAAAAATCCGATTTAAATTAAAAAAAAAAATCAGATTTTTTAGATTTTTTTAAAAAAAAAAAACATTGATTTTTATCCATCCTGGATTTCATACTTACCTCTCCGCCGGCTTGTTCGCACCATCCGGAGCTGTGTGAAGGCCATGTACTGATGGAAAAAGACTTGCCGTGATGTCAGAGCGGGCGTTCCCGGCATGTGATACATATCACATGACCGGAACGTCCTCTGACATCACCACAGATCCTAGCAGGACCATTCCAGTGGCGGCTGCAGGCTCCCGGACACCGGAACACCCGTCGAAGATGTAAGTATTTAATTATTTATTATTTTTAATACATTTGTCTTTATTTAACTTTGATTTTGCAGTGTATATTAATACACTGCAAAATCAAATGGGCGGTCACAGGTGTCACAGAGGGGAGGAGGAAGCAGGATTCTTATTCCCCTCTGTGACATCAGATGCAGCAGCGCTGACCCCTATAACAAAAAGAAAGGCGCGGTGCGAAAATACGCGGTCTGACCGGCAAAGTGAATTTTACATTCACTTTGCCGTCAGACAATACGCACCTGTGCATTTTTGAAAAGCGCTTGTAAAAAAGCGCTAAAAACTGCGCAGTGTGTGAATGTAGCCTTAGAATACCAAGTTTCAGCCCTTTCTTCAAATCGTTTGGGAGGAATTCTTGGATTCTGGAAATATCTGGATATAATGAGTCATGTGGAAAATCGCTACACCAGAATGCCAACATTTTCCTAATGTTCTTATGGTGAGATGCAATTAGGATGACCTTGACCTTTTCGGTTCAGATCTGTAAAATTACGGAATGAGGAGGAATAGGAGGAAATTCTGACATTTCCAGAATGGTACCGTATGAAGCTTGGAGTCTTTCATTCAGCCTTTAAAGGGAACCCAACAGTTACTTTAGACCCCCCAAGTCATCACTACCTGTCGCTGCAACTTCCCAGTACATTCCTAAGCATCCCTATCTAACCTGAAAGTGCAGTTTAATATTTGAAAAAACGCTTTATATATCTTACATTTTCCCCTGGTAATTAGGCTCCGTCTATTTGGATGGGACATTCTCTCAGGGTCCATGTCCGCCCTCGTTCCCAGTGGGCGTGATAACCTAATGTACCAGCGCTGTTTTCTTCTTTGTAAATACTGAGATCTATGGGCTGCTTCCTGGTATGATGCAATGACCGTGTTATTTCCGGCTGTGTGAATTGTGTGGGATTATTCAGTGTATTTGCCATTTGCCAGCTCCAAAGCATGTTCAGTGCGCATTCTGAAGCCAGACAAGTACACCCAATTACTCAGCCGGGCATGATAACGAGGGTGGACATGGTCCCTGAGAGAACGGCCCATATAACAGAGCCTAATTGCCAGGAGAAATATAAGTTGTAAAATGCATTTTTGCAATGATTAAATCACACTTTTAGCCCAGACAGGGATGCTTAGTAATGTACTAAGAAGCTACTAGGAAGTAGGAAGCTGCAGGGACAGGCAGTGATAGCTTACGGGGTCTAAAGTAGCTGACAGGTTCCCTTCAACTGTCAGAAATGTGATGACTGTTGGCTGTCTGGGACAAAGTTTCCTGGAAAGGCATCTTGGTGACCAAATGGCAATACAAGGTGATCACAATAACCACAGATATCAGGAGATTATCACCGCCTGACTAGGTCTCAGTGTAGGCAAATCTGTATAACCTCATCCCCCCACTAATTGCATTGTCAACAAGCTGCCAATCAGTGGTGTGGGCAGGGTTATACATAGCTCAGGATCCTGACAACAGTGCAGGTTTTCAGGATATAACCTGTGCAGTATTAAGGATAAGTGAATTACCTGCACAGCTGATTATTCCAATCCCTGTGCAATGCTTATGGCGGGTTTACATGTTGCGATATCGTAGTCCAATTTCAATGAAAAGTCACGTGGTTCAATCGTTGGAGCCGAGATCGTTCCTGCGTTGTATGGTGTGAACGTCCAATACGATGCAGGAACGATGTCAATGCGATATCGGGGATTGAATGAGCGTGCTATTCAATGCCCCGATATTGAAGGGACATTGGTGTCGGATCGTGCTGTGTAAACGCACAACTACGATGCGATTTGAAACGTCACCCATTCACTCCCATGTTAAGTGTGCGATCCTGGGTTGGGGGGCGTAGACATGGCACAGACGTTGTATTCCGATATCGCAGCGTGTAAACATCCAATGCGATGCGGGAGAAACGTGCACTAAATGCGCGCTCCCGCACCATTGAACTGCGATATCGGAACGAGATTGAAGCGTGTAAACCCACCTTTAGGAAATCCTGAAAACCTGCCCTGTTGGTGGCCCTTGATGCCTGGAGATCCCCACCCCTGATTTACAACAAAGAAAGAAATCAGGGACCCTATGCAATCTACACATAAAAGTCCAGCAAGATATACAGCACTGTAATCAGGCGCTCTGTTGTCAGATTACATAGCAAAAATCTGTTGACAGATTCCACAACGATACACATAGTAAAGAACAAAACAATGTAATTATTGATGATGCTATATATGAAATAAAGGATGACACTGCTACCTCTGCCCCTATGACTATCTTAGGCCTCATTCAGACATCTATTTTTTGCTTACATGTCCATCTGTGGTATTCACAGATAGTACAAGTACACGAGCCTTTATGGCCATTCTATGAGACCTACCCATGAAAATAAATTAGACTGCACTAAGATAACAACAGATTGCAGTCAAATTTCCATGGACAATCAGAATGGAGAAGGTAAAGACATTTTTTTTCTTTTTCTTCTCCCTGTATGAGATTCACAAGTGCCCCTCCCCCTCCTAACACACAGACTAAAATTAGTTAGTTAATCTCCCAGATGTTGACCAGACGTCCAATGTCTATAGGCATCACGTTTTGATACGATCCGGGGCTGTCCGTTGTGGACCGGACAGCACCGGATCGGATCAGCACAAAGAACTGGAGGGCTAATATGCCCTCTGGTCTGATGTGCAGCCGCACGCAGCTGAAGCTGCTGATGATTCAGGACTGCAGCTCGCTAGCCGCGGTCCTGAAATAACAGCGGCGTGCGGCTACAGGTGTCCGGTTCCCAGATCGGGGCAATCCGGCCCATAGGCTCCCATGTTAGGGAGCGCCGGATTGCCCCCGATCCGGAAGAATCCGGGGGGATCCGGATTGGGGAGATTTTTCTCCTCTGACACAAAAAATCGTGCATACAGCATTATTTGTGTCCGGGTGAAAAATCCGAGTCCTCCCGGATTCACCCAGACACATGGAAACCGGATGGCAGATAGCTGCCATCCGACTCAATCGGAAAACTATGGGGCTGAAAAGTGATGCGGGCCTACCCGGTTCTCATCGGATCGGTCCGGATCACAAAAAACGTGATGTGAAACCAGCCTAATCTTACGGATGTTGTTGGGAGAGAGAAATATGTGGCCTATTGAATTACCAATGGTCAGTCCTTTTGTTTGGCAACAAGATAGACTGCTGGTGTTAAAAACTTGAAGCAGCCCCTTATAGAGAACACAGGAGTCAAAAGTTCCTACAAATGGGAAAGCTGGCGGAACGAGGGATCGGGGAACATGTAGCGGAGTGAGCCTGGCTTTAGGCTGTGTTCATACGCTGCGTATTTGTCACGTTTTTTACACGCGCATAAAAAAAGCGCGAGAGAACAACTTCAACTGGGCTTTTTTACATGCATTTCTTCCAGTGCTTATAATGGGGCCTATGGAGGAAACGCGCGTAAAAAAACTGGAAAGAATTGACATGTTCATTAATTTTACGCGCAAGTTTTTTGCTTCAAAAACGATGCATAAAATTACAAAACGTCTGAATGACAAAGTGAATGTCCATTCACTTTGCTGGAAAACGCAGATGCACATGCGGTTTTGGGGCAAATACACAGAGTGTGAACGAGGCCTTAGCCTGGTTCAGGGATGCTTGGTTCCAGCTCTTCTAGCATCTGGACTCTTGTCTGGTGGTCTGCCCGGGACAGCGTGTCAGAGTAGTTTTGTCTCTGTACATCACTCCTTAGATGCCACATATACAGCAGTACATAGCTCCTCAGCCACATTTACATACAGCCTCCTGCAGCAGTACATTGCTCCTCAGACCTTTCTATGCACAGCCACCTGCAGCAGTATATCGCTCTTCAGACCTTTCTTATACACAGGCACCAGCAGCATAACATGAAAAGACAACCAGAGGTCAGGTAATGGCCCTATGATCTGCCAGCTATGGTGGCATGTTAGATTGTTAGCAACATTTTAGTGTGAAAAAATGTTTTCATTTAACTTCACAATAGTATGAAGTACCTATTGAGTCAAGCTTCCAGACATCAGTTTTGGATACTTTGATAGTTGCTTTATGGTATCACTTTTGGGTTTTGTACTAATGAGCCCCTCAAAAGTGATTTTGAACCTAAAAATACACCCCTCAAGTAATAAGTTTGGTAAATATACTTGAAAAATAATAAAAACCTGCTTCTACAACTTTAATTGTTCTAACATCTTAAAATAAGGGATATTTCAAAATGATGCTGAATGTAAAGCAGACATATGATAGGTGTTATTATATTGTGTGCTATATGACTATCTGGTATGTGCCTAAAATGTCTGTTTGAAAGTTGTTATTCTTTTCTTGTTTTTAATGTCTCATCTTTTCATAAATTAAAACCAAAAATAGCAACTTAAATTAACCACTAACAACATGCAATGTGTTACATGATGACTGGGATACACTGAAGCGTACCAGAGTGGCTTAGTGGTTAGCACTGCAGCCTTGCAGCACTGGGGTTCTGGGTTCAAATGTTAGCATGGGTTTCCTCCCACACTCCATAGACATACTGATAGGATGTTTAGATTATGAGCCCCGATTGGGTTAGTGTTGCTGTTGTATGGAAAGTGAGTATAAGTGAGTAAATATTGTTATACCAGAAAGTGAAACTTGTGAGATTTTAAAAAATTGGGCCTGGCCACTATGGAGGGAAGTTGTCATAAGGTTTTTGTCTATATAAACTGTGGCCACCTCCATTAAGTCCTTATATAGAGCATTCTACAATACTGTCTTTAAGTTCTCAGGCCAATCTGTACAATAGACAAGATATTTTCTTATACTCACCCATGGGGCGGTCCGGTCTGATGGGTGTCGCTGGTCTTGATCCCGCGCCTCCTCTCTTCTTGTCTGGTGTGGTTGATGCCTCCTATGTCAGCCAAACAGTGTCCTCCATTGCGCTCCTGCTCACGCTCATTCCTCTCTGTCCTGCTGAGGTCAGAGCAAAGTAATATAATGCAAAGGCTCGGGGAAAGATCAAAGAACGGTTGCGCATGCGCACTACAGTACAACAGGGCAAAAAGAAGTGCGCGTGTGGATGAGCGCAATGGAGGACATCGTGTGGATGACGTAGGGTGCGTTATCCACACGAAGCAGGGGAAAAATGCCAGATCTAGATAAGCAACGCCTATCGGACCAGACCACCCTGCAGGTGAGTATAATAAAAGCTCTATTAGGTTATACTGATGAATCTTAGGAATTATATACCCTAGAATAGAATGCTATATACAAGAGCTTGTATGAGGTACACCTGGTGCCAGGGGGACTTGAAATGTCTACCTTCATGACTAGCTCTGACAGAATCCCTGCCCCCAATAATTGAAGGGATTGAGATAGATAGAAGCAGTAGAGAAGCCATGGAGTGCAGCGGTGGCCTCCTCTGTGGCGGGGTCTGCAGGGTCTCCACATGTGGCGGCACTCCATGACGCAGCTGCTGGCTCTTGGGGGGTCCTAGCCATGGAGGCTAACCGCAGTGAGAGAACAGCCTCCTGACCTGGCGCACATTGTGCTTTGTGTCCGCCTCTGTCGGGGAATCAGCACCTTACAGGGGACGGACACACAGACAGAGCCCTAGTGGCGGAAGCCTCGTCTGTACAACGCACTGTAGGCAACGAGCAGCGCCATACAGTCATCCACCGTGTCAGGGCTGTGCTCACTGCCGGCCGTATCCCCGCTATAGCAAATTAGACCAACCTATAATAGTAGACATCGCTCTTCCCAGCGGACAAGCCTGACCTGCGGGTCACCTCTTCCTTCTTCCACCCCTGGGGCAGAGCCGAGCATTCCCAACGTTTCCTCTCCATTCCGCCGCCGCTCCGGTCTCTCTTCGAGAAGCCACCGCGCGTATCCCTCCGCAGACACTGGTCCTCAGCGATTGGGTGGTGGGAGGGAGGTGCACACTGATTGGACGGGTGTAAAGGGGCGGAGAAGACAATTCGACATCCATTGTTTGAGGTGGTGGCATCAAATATCGCGATACTTGGTAGTGGCTTTGAGGCACCTATGTCCACCTTTAGTGATGCTCCGCTCCTTTGTCATCGGCAGTCCGCCTTTTAGTCAACGGTCATATCCGACCTTTGTCAAAAACGCTTTATGTAATTCTCCTCTGGGTACGGTCCACTCTAAGATTTAAGCCTTAACAGTGTCTCTTAGGATTGTAGTCCCACTCCTAATAATATAAGTTAAAACTGCATAGTAATTTAATTTAGTTACATTAATATCATATTGCAGGCTGATTAAAACTTTTTAAATAAGTTTTTCAACTCATTAAACTGATCACGCAGCCGTGACTCTGTTTAGACAGGCGTTTGCTCTCCTCCTTGTCACGGGGTGCCGCGCCTGCCGGTAGTGGGGCCCGGCGGTGCAGATCAAAAGTTGGGAACGTTTAGGGGTTAAGTGCCGTGGTAAGGCGGGGTGGTTGTTTATCGATCCTCACAGGGCCCCATATCAGGTTTCAACTGGTAATAACCATTCTTACTGGTAAACCGATCTTTTACACAGCAACGAACTATATGCGCATTGTTACTATTAGAGTCTCGGATCTTACGACTTGCCGGAGTAAGTCTCGACAGAAAATAACTAACAACGAAGGTATTTCCAACTTTCCCTAAAATCACGTACCAGTGCTTATATCGAAGAAGATTAGTCCCTCAGAGATCCTCAGTGGTTCCATCAGTATTCTTTTCGTCTCTTCGCCGTAATCAGTCGGGTCTCCGAGTCTCAGTGCAACAACAACAGAAAGGGAGTTACGCAGCACAAATGGCTCCCTTTGGTGGTCACTGCCTGCACAGTACCGGGCGGCTCGGCGGGGGGTTTTAAGCAGATCCGCCACGATCACAGACAAAGTCCGAGTCCCAGTCATCAGGGCTTCTGCGGGGTGTTTGATTTTCGACCAGGTTTAACGGATCCCGTTGTTCCACTTTAAACGACATCCGAGGATCTCGCCTCTGGGTTTATCCTCTGATCTTGCTTCACCCTTTCGGTTCACTCACAACGAGAAGGTTTCCCCCTCTGATTTACTAGTCCACTGTCCCCCTGGTGACTATGCGACTGCTGCACATTCATTCCATTCCCATTTCTATGAGTACAGTCTGAATTGTAATCATCTAATAACCCCACACTTAAAGGTTGGCAGTCCCTTATACCATGGCTCCAAGGCTAGTAGCGCCGCTGTGATCACAGGTTGACTCCGCGAAAGTATGGGAACCTTTAAAACCGTCATACCGCCCTCCCTACGCTCCTGTTCAGGTTCACAATATCTCCAAAACTCAGTCACGTTTTCCCGGGGAAAGCAGTAACAATGGTTGGAGTAGCAGCTCGGTTGGGGGCTAATCTGCTTCCTTAACGAAACCCCCAGGATCTCCTCGGCGGACCTTTACCCCCTCTCCTTCACGACCCATTCAGAGCTATACGCTACCTTCAACCAACTGCGGAGGCACTTACAGGATTGTTAAAGATTTTGGAGTGAGTGTACAAAACGTATCTTGTGCAATCTGTGATAACATACCCATCGCGGACATTAAACCACTTCACCGTCCCCTGGACCCGAGTGGCCAGTACTTGCTTATCGGTCTGGCTCTGTCTCTTCACACCCTTTTCCCTGATCTCCCCTGCCGAGAGAACCGCTTTGGCTGGGGCGTCTAGTTTAAAGGTGGCTGCTGTTGTGGGGCATGACTTGCTGGTTCTGGTATATCGGACCACGGGTGGAGGATGCGGACAACGGTTTGCCCTATGGCGGGGGTCGCCGCATGTCCAGCACCTTCCCATAGGCCGACTGGGTTGCTGTCTCGCTTGCCTGTCCGTCTGTTGGTCTAGCCTGAGCTGTAACTGTAGTATCTGTTTCTGCAACTCTGCTACTATCTGCTTCAATTCTTCCGTGTCACTGTTCGGAGTGCTGGCACCGGATATGGACCTGCAGGCCGTAGTATAAGTCTGGTTATAAGCTACTACCGGGAGGAGATTCTGTTGTTAACACATCCTGCCGACTACGCCAGATGTAGCGACCGGTGGTAAGGCCGCGGGTATGTGTGTATGATCTTTCTCAACAGAATCCCCATACTCAGGTTTAACCGGTAATAACATTTCTTTACTGTAAAACATATTTATATCACAATCAACCGAACTATATGCGCACTTGTATATATTAGAGTCTCTGGATCTTCACTTCTGCCGGGTACGCAGCAAGAAAAAAACACAACATTGAAGGTATCTTTCCCTAACTTTCCCTAAAATCACGTACCAGTCTTATCACAGAAGAAGATGTCGCTCCCACGTAGCAGGCCTGGGGATCTCCTCAGTTTTCTTCTTCGGTCTCCTTCTGCAGGTAACAGTCTGTCTCTCCCAGTCTCAGGGCACACAGAGCAACAGCAGAAGGGAGATCACAGCAGCACAAATGGCTCCCTTATGTCGGTCACGGCCCCTGCACATGTAATCCGGGTGCTCGGCGGGCAAGGTTTTGCAGAGCGGCCAGAGTCACAGCACCAAAGTCCAGTGGCCCAGGATCAGTCACAGGGGCTTCTGCGGGGTGATTTTTCCGGCAAGGTGTAGCAAAGTAGTCCACTTTAAACAGACATCCGCAGGTAGATCTTCTCAGCTCTGGATTTATACTCCTCTGATTCTCTGCTTTCACTTCCTGGTTAAACAACAGAGATGGTGGGGGCTTTCCACCCTCTGTGATTGTACAGTCCACTGATGCCCCCTGGTGGACAAGTGCGGACTGTGCACAGTTCATTTCCATATCCATTTCTATGATACAGTCTGAATTGTACACCTCATTACATGGGAACAGATTAAGGGGTTAATTTGTCGTGACGCCACCTATGAGTAGTTCGGTAACTTTACAGACGCTGCTGGGCCTCCGGGGGATGGAATGCAGCAAGATGGAACGCTCCCCACAGGCTGAGCGGTGATCCCCGGAGCCATAAGCTGCATAAGATGTTGTGCGGCAGCTGCGGTTACCTTGTGTGCGGACGGACGTAGTCATAAGGAAGCACGGACACTGTAAGTCTCTGTAACGAGTAATTTACTGTAACCAGCAAGCAATACACGCTATACAGTTAACGGGTAGTGGACCGGGTGGACTCAGAAATTATAGGTGTCCCTCAGAGATCCGCAGTGTTCCTCCATTCTAGCTAAGTGCTGCCGTTGTCGCCCCGGAATGCCAGGTCGGGTACAGGGAGGCTGCTTCAATGCCCTATCCAAAGTACACGTGATGGATGTTTTGGGGAGCCTTGGGTCCCTTGGTGGGTACACCGCTGGTTAGACGACTGGAATTGGCGGGTGGTGGGGTGCTCCTGTAAAGCTGCTCCTCCACTCCTCTGGTTCGCATAGCAGAGCTGAATTGCTGCTAGCTTCGGTACCAGCAAACCGGCTGTAGGTTGGGCACGGGAGTTTTTGGGAACCCGTGTTTAACGCCCGATCCCGGTTGTTCAGGCCTCAGGTGCTGACACCCGACCGGTGACGGCCCGGGGGCTGCACGACGGTGCAGAGCCCCCGCTTCTACGTTACTCTCCTTGCTTCTCCAGACGCAGAAGTCTTACTCTCTCCTCACTAATTATGTAAACTTCTCCTACACACTACCCTTACACTCCGCCCACCAGGACCCTGATTGGCCCTCTATGCTAGGTGATGCATGCAGGGTATGGATCTCTGAGTTAACCAGATGACTGCTGGGTCAGAGGATATTGCTGCTGCTGTCTTGGCTGCAATACCCTCCTGTGACGCACTTGTTGCGGGGCAACACAAAACTCCAATTTGTAAAGTCCATTAAAACCATTATATGGAGGTGTACCCTCCCCGGAGGTCCTACGCCAAAGGTCGCAAACAGCAGTTATACAATGGTTGGAATACGCTCAACTCTGTTCTTTCCTGTCTTCGGTATCTCATCCCTGCAGAGTCCGATCATATTTTCTCCCTATCGAGACTGTTCAGGCGGGACTCTCCTCCGGATCACCCTATTTCAGAGCTATATCGCATGATTATGGAACAGATGGAAGAAGAGACAAAACATAAGTACCAAGTGAGTTGGGAGAGAGACTTGGGGAGAGAGCTAACAGTCGAGGAATGGAAAAAGAGTTTCCTTTGCACACGTTTACTGGCTTTACCGTGTGCATCACAGGAAAGAAACTATAAAGTCCTTACCCGTTGGTATCTTTGTCCAGACAGACTGCATAGATTCTCACCCAATATCTCTGACAAGTGCTGGAGATGTGGACTAGCGGTTGGAGACACGATTCACATATGGTGGTCCTGTCACAAAGTACAGGTTTTCTGGAAAAAGGTTTTCCGTAATTATAATATGACTAGCTGTGAGCCTGATTCTAAAGAATCGGGTAGTCTAGAATCCATATATAGTTTATTTACTAATATTTAGGGGAGTGCGGTGAAATTAATTGTGTGTATACAGGTGGCTCAGTGGGTAGCAGAGTATACGATGGCTCAGTGCTTAGCACTGCGCGGTGGCTGAGTGGTTAGGACTGCGCGGTGGCTCAGTGGTTAGCACTGCGCGGTGGCGTAGTGGTTAGGAAAGTATGGTTGCTCAGTGTTTAGCAGTGTACGGTGGCTCAGTGGTTAGCAGGAGTATGGTGGCTCAGTGGTTAGCAGTGAGTGCGGTGGGCAGACTGGTCAGCGCAGTGCAGCGGGCAGAGTGGTCAGCGCAGTGCGGCGGGCAGAGTGGTTAGCGCAGTGCGGTGGGCAGAGTGGTCAGCAGAGGATAGAGGCACTGTGCCTGTCATACTTACCAGCGGGTCATCATCTTCCCCGCCACGGCATTTTCACTCCGCCGTCCCCAGCATCTTGGCTCCACTCATGCAGAGCATTGCTCCTGTGCAGCCTCCTCTCTGCTGAGTATTGCTCCTGTGCAGCCTCCTCTCTGCAGAGCATTGCTCCTGTGCAGCCTCATTACTGTAGAGCATTGCTCCTGTGCAGCCTCCTCCTCTCTGCAGAGCATTGCTCCTGTGCAGCAGCCTCCTCTCTGCAGAGCATTGCTCCTGTGCAGCCTCCTCCTCTCTGCAGAGCATTGCTCCTGTGCAGCCTCCTCCTCTCTGCAGAGCATTGCTCCTGTGCAGCCTCCTCCTCTCTGCAGAGCATTGCTCCTGTGCAGCCTCCTCCTCTCTGCAGAGCATTGCTCCTGTGCAGCCTTCTCCTCTCTGCAGAGCATGGCTCCTGTGCAGCCTCCTCCTCTCTGCAGAGCATGGCTCCTGTGCAGCCTCCTCCTCTCTGCAGAGCATTGCTCCTGTGGAGCCTCCTCTGTGCAGAGCATTGCTCCTGTGCAGCCTCCTCTGTGCAGAGCATTGCTCCTGTGCAGCCTTCCCTCATGCAGAGCAATGCTCCTGTGCAGCCTCCTCTCATGCTGAGCATTACTCCTGTGCAGCCTCTTCTCTGCAGAGCATTGCTCCTGTGCAGTCTCCTCTGTGCAGAGCATTGCTCCTGTGCAGCCTCCTCTGTGCAGAGCATTGCTCCTGTGCAGCCTCCTCTGTGCAGAGCATTGCTCCTGTGCAGCCTGTACACACACACTATACACAGTATATACACACACACTATACACAGTATATAGATATAAGCCTGTATACACTCACTATACACAGTATATAGATAGAAGCCTGTACACACACACTATACACAGTATATAGATAGAAGCCTGTAAACACACACTATACACAGTATATAGATAGAAGCCTGTATACACTCACTATACACAGTATATAGATATAAGCCTGTATACACACACACTATACACAGTATATAGATATACAGTTAGGGCCAGAAATATTTGGACAGTGACACAAGTTTTGCTATTTTAGCTGTTTACAAAAACATGTTCAGAAATACAATTATACATATAATATGGCCTGAAAGTGCACACTCCCAGCTGCAATATGAGAGTTTCCACATCCAAATCGGAGAAAGGGTTTAGGAATTATAGCTCTGTAATGCATAGCCTCCTCTTTTTCAAGGGACCAAAAGTAATTGGACAATGGATTCTAAGGGCTGCAATTAACTCTGAAGGCGTCTCCCTTGTTAACCTGTAATCAATGAAGTAGTTAAAAGGTCAGGGGTGGATTCCAGGTGTGTGGTTTTGCATTTGGAAGCTGTTGCTGTGACCAGACAACATGCGGTCAAAGGAACTCTCAATTGAGGTGAAGCAGAACATCCTGAGGCTGAAAAAAAAGAAAAAATCCATCAGAGAGATAGCAGACATGCTTGGAATAGCAAAATCAACAGTTGGGTACATTCTGAGAAAAAAGGAATTGACTGGTGAGCTTGGGAACTCTAAAAGGCCTGGGCGTCCACGGATGACAACAGTGGTGGATGATCGCCGCATACTTTATTTGGTGAAGAAGAACCCGTTCACAACATCAACTAAAGTCCAGAACACTCTCAGTGAAGTAGGTGTATCTGTCTCTAAGTCAACAGTAAAGAGAAGACTCCATGACAGTAAATACAAAGGGTTCACATCTAGATGTAAACCATTCATCAATTCCAAAAATAGACAGGCCAGAGTTAAATTTGCTGAAAAACACCTCAAGAAGCCAGCTCAGTTCTGGAAAAGTATTCTATGGACAGATGAGACAAAGATCAACCTGTACCAGAATGATGGGAAGAAAAAAGTTTGGAGAAGAAAGGGAACGGCACATGATCCAAGGCACACCACATCCTCTGTAAAACATGGTGGAGGCAACGTGATGGCATGGGCATGCATGGCTTTCAATGGCACTGGGTCACTTGTGTTTATTGATGACATAACAGCAGACAAGAGTAGCCGGATGAATTCTGAAGTGTACTGGGATATACTTTCAGCCCAGATTCAGCCAAATGCTGCAAAGTTGATTGGACGGCGCTTCATAGTACAGATGGACAATGACCCCAAGCATATAGCCAAAGCTACCCAGGAGTTCATGAGTGCAAAAAAGTGGAACATTCTGCAATGGCCAAGTCAATCACCAGATCTTAACCCAATTGAGCATGCATTTCACTTGCTCAAATCCAGACTTAAGACGGAAAGACCCACAAACAAGCAAGACCTGAAGGCTACGGCTGTAAAGGCCTGGCAAAGCATTAAGAAGGAGTTTTACCCAGCGTTTGGTGATGTCCATGGGTTCCAGACTTAAGGCAGTGATTGCCTCCAAAGGATTCGCAACAAAATATTGAAAATAAAACGATTTTGTTTGGGTTATGTTTATTTGTCCAATTACTTTTGACCTCCTAAAATGTGGAGTGTTTGTAAAGAAATGTGTACAATTCCTACATTTTCTATCAGATATTTTTGTTCAACCCTTCAAATTAAACGTTACAATCTGCACTTGAATTCTGTTGTAGAGGTTTCATTTCAAATCCAATGTGGTGGCATGCAGAGCCCAACTCGCGAAAATTGTGTCACTGTCCAAATATTTCTGGCCCTAACTGTAAGCCTGTATACACTCACTATACACAGTATATAGATAGAAGCCTGTACACACACACTATACACAGTATATAGATAGAAGCCTGTAAACACACACTATACACAGTATATAGATAGAAGCCTGTATACACTCACAATACACAGTATATAGATATAAGCCTGTATACACACACACTATACACAGTATATAGATAGAAGCCTGTATACACACACACTATACACAGTATATAGATAGAAGCCTGTATACACACACTATACACAGTATATAGATAGAAGCCTGTATACACTCACTATACACAGTATATAGATCGATAGAAGCCTGTATACACACACTATACACAGTATATAGATGTAAGCCTGTACACACACTATACACAGTATATAGATAGATAGAAGCCTGTATACACTCACTATACATAGTATATAGATAGATAGAAGGCTGTATACACACACTATACAAAGTATATAGATAAATATAACCCTGTATACACTCACTATACACAGTATATAGATAGATAGAAGCCTGTATACACTCACTATACACAGTATATAAATAGATAGAAGCCTGTATACACACACTATACACAGTATATAGATAGAAGGCTGTATACACTCACTATACACAGTATATAGATAGATAGAAGCCAGTATACACACACTATACACAGTATATAGATATAAGCCTGTATACACACACACTATACACAGTATATACACACACACACTCTACACAGTATATAGATATAAGCCTGTATACACCCACTATACACAGTATATAGATAGAAGCCTGTATACACACACCATACACAGTATATAGATAGAAGCCTGTATACACTCACTATACACAGTATATAGACAGAAGCCTGTATACACACACTATACACAGTATATAGATAGATATAAGCCTGTATACACTGACTATACACAGTATATAGATAGATAGAAGCCTGTATACACTCACTATACACAGTATATAGATAGATAGAAGCCTGTATACACACACTATACACAGTATATAGATGTAAGCCTGTACACACACTATACACAGTATATAGATAGATAGAAGCCTGTATACACTCACTATACATAGTATATAGATAGATAGAAGGCTGTATACACACACTATACAAAGTATATAGATAAATATAACCCTGTATACACTCACTATACACAGTATATAGATAGATAGAAGCCTGTATACACTCACTATACACAGTATATAAATAGATAGAAGCCTGTATACACACACTATACACAGTATATAGATAGAAGGCTGTATACACTCACTATACACAGTATATAGATAGATAGAAGCCAGTATACACACACTATACACAGTATATAGATATAAGCCTGTATACACACACCACTATACACAGTATATACACACACACACTCTACACAGTATATAGATATAAGCCTGTATACACCCACTATACACAGTATATAGATAGAAGCCTGTATACACACACCATACACAGTATATAGATAGAAGCCTGTATACACTCACTATACACAGTATATAGACAGAAGCCTGTATACACACACTATACACAGTATATAGATAGATATAAGCCTGTATACACTGACTATACACAGTATATAGATAGATAGAAGCCTGTATACACTCACTATACACAGTATATAGATAGATAGAAGCCTGTATACACTCCCTATACACAGTATATAGATAGATAGAAGCCTGTATACACACACTATACACAGTATATAGATAAATATAACCCTGTATACACACACTATACACAGTATATAGATATAAGCCTGTATACACACATCATACACAGTATATAGATATAAGCCTGTATACACACACACACTATACACAGTATATAGATAGATATAAGGCTGTATACACACACTATACACAGTATATAGACAGAAGCCTGTATACACACAATATACACAGTATATAGATATAAGCCTGTATACACACACACTATACCCCAGTATATAGATAGATAGAAGCCTGTATACACTCACTATACACAGTATATAGACAGAAGCCTGTATACACACACTATACACAGTATATAGATAGAAGGCTGTATACACACACTATACACAGTATATAGATAGAAGCCTGTATACACACACTATACACAGTATATAGATAAATATAACCCTGTATACACTCACTATACACAGTATATAGATAAATATAACCCTGTATACACTCACTATACACAGTATATAGATAGATAGAAGCCTGTATACACTTACTATACTCACCTGTATCCTGGAGATCAGCTCTTGGGGGCTCAGTCCGGGGTCCTCTGTCACCTCTATGTTCCCTTGTGATCGCAGGATGTCAGAGGCAGAGAATCACTGATGAGGACACATCTGATGTGAGACAGCGGCATGATGTCTCCTGTGCTGAGAGTGCAGCAATGAAAGTGCCTGTGATGATGTCAGAGTCATGTGATATAGCCCCGCCCATACCAGTGACATCATCTCAGGTGCTGCAAGGAGAGAGGACTCGCAAAGGCATTGCGAGTGAGGAGAGACTCTGCAAGGACTCGCAAAGGCATTGCGAGTGTGGCAGCCACGCATACGACGATGGAAACACTGCCGAATATGACAGAAGTGGCCTTAGGGTAATTATATATTAGATTACGGGGAAACAAATTGAGGGCACTCAGGGCCGGACTGGGACCAAAAAGCAGCCCTGGAAAACAAGCCCCACCAGCCCACACACTATATCACCCATCAGTCCTGATCAGTGAAGTTTGCTTTTAAGTTGTCATGGCCTCATCACATCATCTGAAGAGCCAAATGTGAATGGTGCAGCAGAGGGAAAAATCAACTGCAGCTCCATTCACATAGTTATCTTCACACGTTTTCCAGGATTGTGGGGTCAAATCCAGAGCGAAGGAAAGTCATCCCCTATACAGAAGAGAAGTGATGACTTCCATATTAGGGATAATCAAATTAAGCAACATTGAAATGCTGAAAATAAAAGTCCAATACCACCTCTCTGATAACAGGACAGGAGAAGTGGTACTGTGCAGTGTATATATACAGAATAATACAGATACTGAGGATTACACCCAGTATACAGGACAGGAGAAGTGGTACTGTGCAGTGTATATATACAGAATAATACAGATACTAAGGATTACACCCCGTATACAGGACAGGAGAAGTGGTACTGTGTAGTGTATATATACAGAATAATACAGATACTGAGGATTACACCCAATATACAGGACAGGAGAAGTGGTACTGTGCAGTGTATATATACAGAATAATACAGATACTGAGGATTACACCCTGTATACAGGGCAGGAGAAGTGGTACTGTGCAGTGTGTGTATACAGAATAATACAGATACTGAGGATTACACCCTGTATACAGGACAGGAGAAGTGGTACTGTGCAGTGTATATATACAGAATAATACAGATACTGAGGATTACATCCAAATAAAAAAGCCAAGAAGCCAGCGCTGCCTAAGGTTAGCACGCAATACAAAAAGTGCATGTGCACATAATTTCTAACTGTACTTTAAACTGAGACATTTGGCAAACAATTGATCAATTCTTTGAGCTACCCCGCCACGTCACGGCATTCTCAGATGGGGCAGTCCTACTCTACATTTTTTAATTCGCTGTGCCATTACGGACTCCTGAATGCATTAAAAGCAGAACCATATCAAATGCACACGTACCTGAAGCATTACTGAACTACTCCCATGGCGCCAGAAAAGCAGCGCAGATAAAGGCAGACCAGGTCCGGACATGACATCCGGACATTATCAGATCTGACCCCCACACTGCCCAACCAACAACCATGGATGAGGGTAGAACAGGCCCAAACACATGTGCAACAATCAAGCAGAGCCTATGGGCAGGGTTCTGCTTTTAATGCATACAGGAGGCCGTAATGGCACAGCGAATTAAAAAATGTAGAGTAGGACTGCCCCATCTGAGAATGCCGTGACGTGGCGGGGTAGCTCAAAGAATTGATCAATTGTTTGCCAAATGTCTCAGTTTAAAGTACAGTTAGAAATTATGTGTACATGCACTTTTTGTATTGCGTGCTAACCTTAGGCAGCACTGGCTTCTTGGCTTTTTTATTTGTTATAGGTTTGTGGCTGACCACCACTTTTTGCCGTGCGTGCTTGGTTGTGCATGCCATTCTATCTGTCTTTAATGTGATTGATCTAGGCCACTGTACATACTGTACATACATACAGCGGCCATACCCTGCCCATAGGCTCTGCTTGCTTGTTGCACATGTGTTTGGGATTACAGCGTGATCCAGCCCCCACACACATGTAGCAGTGTGATCCAGCCCCCACACACATGCAGCAGCCTGCCCTCGCCCCCTCCCCCACACACACACATGTGGCAGCCTGCCCCAGCCCTCACACACACGTAGCAGCCTGACCTGGCTCCTACACACACATAGTTTCCTGCCCAGGCCCCACACGCATATAGCAGCCTGCCCAGGCCCCCACACACGTAGCAGCCTACTGCTGCGGCCCTCACTCACCTGCAACAGCCTGCCCTGACCCCCACACACATAGCAGCCAGTCCTCACACACACATGCAGCAGCCTGCCCTGGCCCCCACACATGTAGCAGCAGCCTGTCCACACACACATGCAACAGCCCGCCCTGCACCCACACATGTAACAGCCTGTCCTCAAACACACACATGCAGCGGTCTATCCTGGCCCCCATACATGCAGCAGACTGTCCACATACACACAGCAGCCTGCCCCGGCCCCCATACACCCATAACAGCCTGCCCCGGCCCCCATACACACATATCAGCCTGTCCTCTCATACACACCAACACACAACAGCCTGCCACGGCCCCCACATACATGCAGCAGCCTGTCCTCACACACAAACACACAGTAGCCTGTCCTCACACACACACACACACACACACACACACGCAAAAGCCTGCCTGTCCTCACACACACACGGAACGGCCTGCCCCGGCCCCCACACACATGTAGCAGACTGCACCAGACCCTATGCACACACAGCAGCCTGTCCTCTCTCTCACACACACACACACACACACACACGCAATAGCCTGCCTGGGCCACCACACACACGCAACAGCTTGTCCCGGTCCCCACACACATAGCAGCCAGTCCTCGCACACACACATGCAGCAGCCTGCCCTGGCCCCCACACACGTAGCAGCAGTCTGTCCACACACAGCGACCTGCGCCGCCCTCACGCACTTGCAGGAGACTGCCCTGCACCCACACATGTAACAGTCTGTCCTCAAACACACACATGCAGCAGCCTACCCTGACCCTCACACATGCAGCAGACTGTCCACATACACCCAGCAGCCTGCCCTGGCCCCCATACAGACATAGCAGTCTGCACAGGCCCCAACGCACACACAGCAGCATTTCCAAACACACACACAGCAGCCTGCCCCCATGCACATGCAGCAGCCTGTCCTCACACACAGAGACACAGTCACACATACACACAGCAGCCTGTCCTCACACAGTCACACACAGAAGCCTGCCCTCACACAGTCACACACACACAGCAGCCTGTCATCACACAGACACACACAAAAGCCTGCCCTCACACACACACACAGCAGTCTGCCCTCACATACACACATACACACACAGAAGCCTGCCCTCGCACACAATCACACACATACACACACAGAAGCCAGCCCTCACACACAGTCACACACATACACATACACAGAAGCCTGCCCACACACACACACAGAAGCCTGCCCTCACACACATACACACACAGAAGCCTGCCCTCACACACATACACACAAAGAAGTCTGCCCTCACACACACACAAAGAAGCCTGCCCTCACACACAATCACACACATACACGCACAGAAGCCTGCCCTCACACACAATCACACACAGAAGCCTGCCCTCACACACATACACACACAGAAGCCTGCCCTCACACACATACACAGAAGCCTGCCCTCCATCACAATCACACACATACACACACAGAAGCCTGCCCTCACACACATACACACACATACACACACAGAAGCCTGCCCTCACACACAGTCACAAACATACACACACAGAAGCCTGCCCTCACACAGATACACACACAGAAGCCTTCTCTCACACAGATACACACACAGAAGCCTGCCCTCACACAGATACACACACAGAAGCCTGCCCTCACACACAATCACACACATACACTCACAGAAGCCTGTCCTCCCACACATACACACACAGAAGCCTGCCCTCACTCACAATCACACACATACACACACAGAAGCCTGCCCTCACACACATACACACACAGAAGCCTGCCCTCACACACAATCACACACATACACACACAGAAGCCTACCCTCACACACATACACAAACATACACACACAGAAGCCTGCCCTCACACAGATACACACAAGAAGTCTGCCTCACACACATACACACAGAAGCCTGCCCTCACACACAATCACACACATACACAGCAGCCTGCCCTTCACACAAATCACACACATACACACACAGAAGCCTGCCCTCACATACAATCACACACATACACACACAGAAGCCTGCCCTCACACACAATCACACACATACACAGAGCCTGCCACCCACACACAATCACACACATACACACACAGCAAGAGCCTGCCCTCACCACAATCACACACATACACACACAGAAGCCTGCCCTCACAACATACACACACAGAAGCCTGCCTCACACACAATCACGCACACATACACATACAGAAGCCTACCCTCACACACAATCACAACAACACACACAGAAGCCTGCCCTCACACAGATAACACACAGAAGCCTTCCCTCACATAGATACACACACAGAAGCCTGCCCTCACACAGATACACACACAGAAGCCTGCCCTCACACACAATCACCACACATACAGAAGCCTGCCCTCACACACATACACACACAGAAGCCTGCCCTCACACACAATCACACACATACACACACAGAAGCCTGCCCTCACACACATACACACACAGAAGCCTGCCCTCACAACACATAACACACAGAAGCCTGCCCTCACACACAATACACACACAGAAGCCTGCCCTCACCACAATCACACGACATACACACACAGAAGCCTGCCCTCACACAATACCACAAAACAGAAGCCTGCCCTCACACACAATCACACATACACATACAGAAGCTACCCTCACACACAATCACAAATACACACACAGAAGCTGCCCTCACATAGATACACACACAGAAGCTGCCATCACACAGATACACAACAGAAGCCTGCCTCACACACAATCACACACATACACCACAGAAGCCTGCCCTCACACACATACACACACAGAAGCCTGCCTCACACACAATCACACACATACACACACAGAAGCCTGCCCTCACACACATACACAACACAGAAGCTGCCCTCACACACATACACACAGAAGCCTGCCTCACACACATACACACACAGAAGCTGCCCTCACAATCACACACATACACACACAGAAGCTGCCCTCACACACACAACACACACACAGAAGCCTGCCCTCACACACAATCACACACATACACACACAGAAGCCTACCCTCACACACAATCACAACTACACACACAGAAGCCTGCCCTCACACAGATACACACACAGAAGCCTGCCTCTCACACACATACACACAGAAGCCTGCCCTCACACACAATCACACAACACAGAGCCTGCCCTCACACAATCACACACATACACACACAGAAGCCTGCCCTCACACATACACAATACACACACAGAAGCCTGCCCTCACACACAATCACACACATACACAGAAGCCTGCCCTCACACACAATCACACACATACACACACAGAAGCCTGCCCTCCACAACACAACATCAACAACACAGAAGCCTGCCCTCACACACACATACACACAACAGAAGCCTGCCCTCACACCACAATCACAACACATACACATACAGAAGACCTGCCCACACACAACATACACACACAGAAGCCTGCCCTCACACACAATCACACACAATACACAACAGAAGCCTGCCCTACACAATCCAGATACACACACAGAAGCCTGCCCTCACACAGATACACACACAGAAGCCTGCCCTCACACACAATCACACACATACACACACAGAAGCCTGCCCTCACACACATACACACACAGAAGCCTGCCCTCACACACAATCACACACATACACACACACAGAAGCCTGCCCTCACACACATACACACACAGAAGCCTGCCCTCACACACATACACACAGAAGCCTGCCCTCACTCACAATCACACACATACACACACAGAAGCCTGCCCTCACACACACACACACACAGAAGCCTGCCCTCACACACAGTCACAAACATACACACACAGAAGCCTGCCCTCACACAGATACACACACAGAAGCTTGCCCTCACACAGATACACACACAGAAGCCTGCCCTCACACACAATCACACACTTACACACACAGAAGCCTGCCCTCACACACATACACACACACAAGCCTGCCCTCACGCACACACACACAGAAGCCTGCCCTCACACACAATCACACACATACACACACAGAAGCCTGCCCTCACACACATACATACACAGAAGTCTGCCCTCACACACAATCACACACATACACACAGAAGCCTGCCCTCACACACATACATACACAGAAGCCTGCCCTCACACACAATCACACAGATACACACAGAAGCCTGCCCTCACACACATACACACACACAGAAGCCTGTCATCACACACATACACACACAGAATCCTGCCCTCACACACAGTCACACACATACACACACAGAAGCCTGCCCTCACACACACACACACACAGAAGCCTGCCCTCACACATATACACACACAGAAGCCAGCCCTCACACACAATCACACACATACACACAGAAGCCTGCCCTCACACACAATCACACACATACACACAGAAGCCTGCCCTCACACACTTACACACACAGAAGCCTGCCCTCACACACATGCACACACAGAAGCCTGCCCTCACACACATAGACACACAGAAGCCTGCCCTCACACACAATCACACACAGAAGCTTGCCCTCACACAGAATCACACACATACACACACAGAAGCCTGCCCTCACATACAATCACACACATACACACACAGAAGCCTGCCCTCACACACAATCACACACATACACACACAGAAGCCTGCCCTCACACACAATCACACACATACACAGCAGCCTGCCCCCACACACAATCACACACATACACACACAGAAGCCTGCCCTGCACCCCCACCACACACACAGACGAGTCAGGTCAGACGATAGTGAAAGTAACTTGCCTCAGCTTTGGCTTGCCGCACTGGCAGCCCCGGGTCTGTAGCTGAGACAGGTCACAGGAGGAGTGAAGAGGAGACTCAGTCCCAGACTGAGACAAAGTCACCGGCTGCTGACCGCTGCCTCCAGGCCAGCTCCACTGCCTGCACACAGTGCACAGGGACCTGGTAATGGCTGGGGTGGCCATGCTTCCGTTTCCTGGGCGGGATAGCAGAGTGTGGCACTTTCCGCACACAAAGAACGTGCAGGCGTGCTCTCCTTTTCAATAACTAAGAACTGCTGCCTGTGCCGCCTGCACGCAGATTGGGTTGTGTCACTCTGTGGCTGTGCTTCTACTGAGTCACTCTCACTCTGATGACCTGTACTGGGCAACTTGGCGGCCAGTCCCTGCTATGCCAGAGGGCAGGCGGGAGCCACAAGATCATTTCAAAGCTGGTTTGCAGCTGGAGGAGCGGGTGCTTTGGCCCCGCCCACTCCACAACCACCGGCCCATCGGGAAAAGTCCCGCATCTCCTGCCTATCAGTCTGGGCCTGAGGGCACTCCTGAGGTAGCCTTCTTGTCGATCATGCCGGGTTCCGCTAAGCTTATTAAAAAAGACATCCTTAGATTTTGTGTCTCAGCTGCTAGAGCTGTTATTCCTCGCCTGTGGAGGACTTCTACGCCGCACTCCATTCTGGATTGGTATTGTGAAATGAAAGACATATTTAGAATGGAGGAACTGGCAGCGGGACATTCTGATGGAATGTCTCGATTCAATACGACATGGATGGAATGGATCTTGTTCCATGATTCCCCCGACATTCAAATGTTGTTCAGCTGAGGCGGTGTTGTTCACGAGTGGGGTGGGGGAGGAGAGGGGGTGGGGCGGATACGCAGAAGCACCTTTTCTATTTACCCTAATATGTGTTTTCCTTTCCCCATAACCCGTCCTTTTTCTTGTCACTGTTTCGTGTTTAGACCTTCCCCCTTCCTCTTTCTCTCCTTCCGGTTGATTACCTCCTCTTTCTTTTTCTATAC